>PVHP010004051.1:0-73858 GCA_004024765.1 Zapus hudsonius | reverse complement strand
CCGGCTCGCCACGAGCAGGATCGGGCCTCCCGCCACCCGCGCAACAATGTGGCCATTGTTCGAGCGCCGCACAGCAGCCTGGCGCGCAGGTGGGAGGCCGCGGGCGCTCGGGGCGCGGAACGTTCCCCGGAGCCGGTGCGGAGCGCCGCCCGGACACGCGGCCTCCCCGCGGCAAGCCCTCCGCGGCTGGGGCGGGACGCGGCGGAGCGAGGGAACAGCACCGGGTGGGGCAGAGGAGGGGGAAACAAAGAGGTACGGGGAGACCGAGACCGAGGAAAGAAGGACAGAAGGTGGGGAGGAGAGAGAAAGAGGGGAGGAAGAAGAAAGGGAGAAGGGAGGGAAGAAGGAAGGAGGGAAGGGGGAAAAATAAAGACAAGGGAAGGAGGGTAGGGAAGGAAGGAGAGAGGGGGAGAAAGGGATAAAGAGGGGGGAAGGAGGGAAGAAAAAGGGAGAAAGACGGGAAGACATAGTAGACCAGAGGTCCGGGAACAGACTACCGCTGCTCAGGAGCTTTTGGAGAGAGCAAGAGTTCACCAGCGCTCCATAGAGGGAACCGGCCAGAGCCTCGCCGAGTCAGCAGCCCTAATCACCCTGGGGCTTTGCCTAATTACTGGGTGAGCGCAGGGTCTGAGGTAGGGAGCTACTTAACTGTGGCCCTGGGAAGAAGGCCCAGCTCTGGCATGGTAAGGCTGCTAGATACACATATCCCTCACCTCCACTTGGAGGGGGGCACCGTTTTCCAGTGCCCTTGAGCTATCCTGGTCTGCCTGCACCAGGGCCACCCATCAGCCCTCCCAAGTTTCCTCGCTGGAGGCCTGGGGCCCTCTGCACCCAAAGGGGGAATTCAATCCCAATCCTGTGTTAATGAATAAAAAGCCCCCTTTATTTCACAGCTGTTTTTGGTTCATTAAATTTTCCACAGATTGGTAGAGAAGAAAACATAATCAATAAACGCTGACAAAAAGTGAAAGTGTGAGAAAGGGCAGAGAATGGAAAAGCGAGATAAAAGTGATATCCGATCACAGATTCACAGGCAGATGAGGAGCTGGCCACCGAAGAGTCTCAATGGGGCATCATCCCCTCCTCCCATCTGAGGCAACTTCTCATTCAACACAATTGCAAAAGCACTAAAACTGGTTTTCTTATGCTAATGCTGAAACCCAGCACTCTGTTAAAACACACTTCCCAGGAATCCCCCTCCCTTTTTAACTCACATGTGCACACACACAAAACCACATTAACTAACTCCCTTTAAAGCCAAGTCTCAAAAATGGTTTAACATGATCATCTGAAATAAATTCTTTTCTCACATATGTATATGTTTTTGAGAAGCCAGAAATAAAAGCTAAGCAGAAATATTCTTCTGCTGATGAAAGAATTGGAGAAGAATATAATACTAAACTAAGCACGCATGCTGTCATAATCTGTGTTTTCCCAGGGTTCAAATAGTTATGTGTATTAAGGACACGTTATCATTCTCAAAATCTAAAAACAATGGCCAAAGTTTTCCCTGTTTAAAAGTCCTCGATGTTCTCAGCAAACACTCAGATTCATCTGAGAAAATGATGAATACAGAATCTGGTGTTGTGGGTTTCTCTGAAAACCTTGGAAAGTGTTCTTGATGTTTATCAGACTTCATTGTGGCTGACCCTTTCTCATACCTGCAGAGCACTCACCCTCACCCCAAGTTCTTTAAAAGGGAGAGCAAGTTGTGCCCTGAAATCTCTGGCCATTCTGGTGGTTGGTACAATCACCAATCCCGCCTTTCTGAGTTTGCTGGGGTCTGAGAATACTGTTTCTCTCTTTGGTATTCTTCCTGTGTTTCTCTTGTTCATGCCTCTGACACTTAGTGAAAAGAAGAAAGGGGGAAACGGCTTCCCCGGGGTTCTTTTTCAAAGAGCGCTGGCCCAGCGGGAACAGCTGCAGCTGTCCACAATGAGGTCCACCTGGCCTGGTGGCCCCTTGTACACCAGGAGACAGGCCCTGGCACAGGTAGACACCCCTCCCCCAGCCTAGACTTGCAGGGCTGGTTGGCCCCACCTCCCAACATAGACTCAAGAATACAGAACTCAGGTTTAGAGTTTTTTTAACAAGCCAGATGGGTGTGAGAGGTCACACCAGCTTTCACAGTGCACACGACAACCTCACGGTCTCATCTAAAGAGAATGGCTGGCATTTGGATACTGAAGTTTTCCCCTGGGGTGGTGTGTGTTGAGGTGGGGGGGGTCTAATGGAAGAAGAGTATTTATTAGGTAAATATCCAATTTTGTCTGCCCATGCACTGAATCCCTCTGACTTGCTAATCCAGCCCCAGGGACAGCACTGTGTACAGGGCACTTGTGGGAATACAAAAAAGCGTGAAGTATTTGTGTATTTTTCAGTCTGCAGTGCAAACAAGACCGCTACACTATACAGCCCCTAAGAACCCCCTCAGCAACCAGGCAAAGGAGTGGGTCACCCTGGGGCCTCCTGACAACCTTGGATGCTCTCTGACCAGGGCTGGAGGAACCTGAAAAAGTGGAAAGGCTGGGCTAATTTCATGTATGCTTCAAGGTGGAACCCCAGGACCCTCCTGGAAATCCCTGCTCAGAGAATCAGCACATTGCAAATTCCCGTCACATCAGGGTAGAAAAAAAGTTTAAAAATCCCACCTTGTTCCGGGATGAGCACCACCCTGGGTTAGAAGGGGTTTGTTCCCAATCACCCTCTCACAAAATGAGTTTGCACAACAGATCCTTTAACCTCAGTCTCTGACACAAGACCAAAGCAAGCTGGGTCAGCTGAGGGGCTTGCTCCTGGGCAGGTGGGCTCCTGCAAATCCAAGACCTTTTCTGTCTTACTCTAAAATGCCCCTAGAATCAAGAGCAGTTAAGGGAAAACACACACACACACACACACACACACACACACACACACACACAATTGGCAGCCTCCTTAAAACAGAGGGGAAATACAAAACCACCCTAAATCTCCCAAAATATAATTAACTTTAAAAACTCATCAAACAAGAGACAACTTTCCATATGGCTGGGTTTGAATAGAATTTGTATCCAGGAAAGACCATCTTTAAACTCCTGGAACCCACAGAAAATCTTAGAAAAAAAAAGATGCAAGAAAGAGGAAGAAGAGAGGGGGGAGAGAGAGCACATCTGCGGAGCCTGGACTAGACATTCTGAAGTTATCTAGCACCCCAGGACGGACCACAAGCCAAGTAAAAGAGGCTCAAAACTCAAAAGCATGGCCAGGATGCCTCTCCAGCCCCCTGGGTGACCAGCCCAGATAGACACCCAGTGCATTTCTTTCCCCCAGATGAACTGAACAACTGCAGCCCCTCCTGGGCCCCCTGGGGCCTGCCCTCAGACGTAGGGTTAGTATGTCCAGAGGGAACCCGCAGCCAAGGTAAGGAAATGGGCGGGGAGGGGGCTAGAACAAACAGATCACATCAGAGAAACTTGTGACAAGCCTGCCTATTCCTCCGCTATCCCCCCTGTATATTTTGGATCGCACAGTTTATTTACTTTACTTTTTGGCACTGAGCCCCCTGAGCATGCCAATACAATATTTGTTTAAACACTATTTTATGCCGCTTGCGAGGGAAACGTTTACTTTCAAATTCTCCAACATCCCCCAGAGGCTCGTCTGCAAACAGCATATGAGCGTTTTACAACTGCTCCCTTTATCTGAAGCTGTTGGGATTAAACCTTCACACGCCTGGCCAAGGGGGGGGGGGGTAGGACAGCGAGCGGCCACCGAAGCTGCAAAGCCCCGCGTCCCAGGCCCGGCAGCGACGCCCGTGCTGGGGGACGAAGGGTTCGGAAAACACTCTCTCACCCCTACAGGACCTTTCTGTAAGGAGAGGTCAACTTTTCCAGCTGCGATCAGCTCTAGGATCCACACCAGTTACCCAAGAGAGGACAGAGGGAACAGGCAGGCACCCTGAGGGATACACTCGACCCCAGAGCCGGTCTGAGGACCGGTCACCCGGGGGGTGAAGAACGTGGGCTCCATCCTTAGCCCCCACCCAGAGTTTTTTTTTTTTTAAGTATTTCCTAGGAAATGACAGCAATTACTGCCGGGACTGAAAAGACGCCGAGTTGAGCGGACTTCCAGATCCCCGTGCGCAGGGAGCGCCCCCTTCCCCCATCCCGCCCTCCATACCCGCCTCCCGCCACCCCCGTCCCGGGAAAGAGCTCCCCTCGCTCTAAACCCTTAATAGGATTGGCGCCCAACTCTCTCCGCGCCGCTCCCCATCCATCACACACAGATCAAGTTGCAATAGTGGATTTTTCAAATTCCTCAGCAAATATACTTGTTGAGAGATGGGGGGAGTGGGGGCGGGGATGAAAGTGAGGGGTGGGGGGAACCGATACCCCGCAAAGGATTGATTACATGAGGATCCCTTCGGGAAGTCGAGCGGATCTCGAGGGCTAGAGCAGGAAAAGGGGAAAGAAGCCAGAAAAGACGGAGGAGAGAGAGTCTCGCTAAGGGGGAGGGGGGCGACAGGGCCCGACGAAGGGGAGGAAAGAGCAAGGAAGAAAGAAAAGACTGGGGATCCAGGACGCGCAAAGTGGAGTGAGAAGTTTCTCCGTGGCTGGCTGTGCCCACCGCATATTCCCGCGGACGCGCCACCACGGCCCACCCACAGGACACCCCAGCCCCCACGCCCCACAAAAGCAGCCCCGGGTCAGTGCCCTGCGACTGGGCGAAGGCCGGTCTGCCCCAGCACCCCAAGAACAGAGAGGCGCTTTCCCCCTAGGTAGGGACAGAATGGTGCAAAATCAAACCCCTGACTCCAAGTCTTTACCCCCCCCAAACCCTCAGGTCCTCGCCCGGCTAAAGCACAGTCACACCCTCTGCCTTCCCACAGTCCCCCTAAGCCCAGTGTCACCAGCCCGCTCCTGGGGCCAAGCGACCCTGCCCAAGATCGCACCGCATCCCAGCCGGCCGGGACACGACCGGGAGAGGAGGGGCTTCGCAACCACAAGCAAGCAAAGGAAGGTCAAGGCAACTTTACCGAGGAGACAAAAGTTTGCCTCTAGCACGCAGGTGGCCTCTCCGGCGCCGGGTAGCGGTGGCAGGCCCCCATCCCAACTTGGCTGGCCCGGCGACACGCCGCGGGCTGCCGGCCGTGTGCCGGGGTTCAGGCGGTCGGGGCGGAGACTTGGCTTAAGCAGGGGAGGGGACCGAGGCGGGAGAAGTTGGGGAGGGGAGGCTCCCCGGGAGCCCCTCACGTACGCGGAGCGAGCAGCTCCGGGAGGCTCCGGCGTGCCGCGCGGCCCGCGCTCCTTCCCCTGGCTCCTCCTCGCCTTCCTCCGCGTCCGCTGTCGCCGCCGCCTCCCGCTCCTCCTGGAAGTCTCATTGATGGGAGTTTGAAAAAAAGTCCGCGGAGCTGTGCCGCCGCGGCTGGCGAGCGCCGGCACTCCTGCAATCCATCAGCGCGGCGCGGAGGAGGGAGGGAGGGCGCAGCGCCCCCGCGCGCCCGGCTCCGCACACACCCCCGCGCCGGGTCCCCGCCGGTCCGCCCCCGCCGTGCGCTCTCCGCCCCTGGGGACACGGGGGAGGGGTCCCACAAGTCCCCCGAGGAGACCCGCAGGACCGATCGCGGAATCTCCCCCTACCCCCGGCTGGGAGGAAAGCAAGCACCCCTCGCAGGAAAGTTCCAGCAAGGGGACCAGAGGACCAGCCAGTCTCCAACACTTTTTTTCGGAGGCGCCGGGATGGGGGGTTGCTAACTCAAGTCAGATGAGCTTCGGGAACCCAGGCTCTGTTTTCAATCTCTGAACTCCCGGCTCCCTCCCTCCCAACCCCCTCGGTCCTCCGAGGGGAGATGCCCGGGTCGCGGTTCCCAGGGCGCCTGCAGGGGGAGGGGGTGTCTAGCGGAAGCCGGGGACTAGAGACAGGACCCGGGGTCCATGCGGACCCTCTTTCCCGCGGGCAGCTCCAGCAGGTGCCGGGGGTCCTGAGCGCCCCCAGCCGCGGCTCGCACTCGGTGCCATTTGAGCGCGTGTTGGCAAGAAGCGACTCAGCCTTCCAGTCAAGCTGTATAGGTTTTGTTTTGGATTTTTTTTTAAGAGACTCTACTGGAGCTGCCGCGGCCAGATGGAAGTAATCAGAACCCAACAACAACAGAGGGAGAAGGAAGAAAGACTCACTGAATTTTCTGGCCGAAGTGTGGATGGGGCTGTGTGTGAAAAAACTTACTTAAGCCGACCTGCGCCCTCCAGCCACGCGCAGCCCCGAATTGAACAGGTCCACTGGACCCTCCCCAAGCCTCCAGGCCCACTGACTTCTCCAAGGGTTTCATTGGGACCCGTTCTATTTCTCCCTTCTTTCTTGCTGGATGTATATTTCCTTTGCATTATATATCCTTCACTGTCTCCTGTTTAAAGGTGGGAAGACTGAGGCTTAAGGAAGTTGCAAAACTTTTCAAGGTCGAGCTGCCTCCTCAGAGAGTTTTTCATTGCTCTCCATGGTTCTCAGTTAAATAAGTGCTCTTTGTTGAAGGTCCTGGTAACACCCCTCCCTCCAGATCCAATTCCACCCTATCTGGGGATGGGCCCATTGTGCTACTCATAAATCCCTTCTTGTAGGGAACCCCATTTACCGTAGACCCAACCTCTCCTAGCATGTATTTATTTATTGGCCTTTGGGAATAGAAGCCAGGGGCACATGTTCTTCAGCTGAGTGTAACACATCCTTGGTGGGTTTTTGTTGGTTGGTTTTACCCTTTTTTTTTTGTTTGTTTTTTGTTTTTGTTTTTCGAGGTAGGGTCTCACTCTAGTCCAGGCTGACCTGGAATTCACTATGTAGTCTCAGGGTGGCCTTGAACTCACGGCAATCCTCCTACCTCTGCCTCCCAAGTGCTGGGATTAAAGGCGTGCGCCACCATGCGCCCGGCTGGTTTTACTTTTTAACCAAAGGGTCTGCGTTCTTTGTTATCCTCCTTTCTCGTTCCCTGAAATTCATTTGTATGAAAAAAGCAACAATTTCTTCTTGACCCAGAGGAAAAAAAAAAGCAGAAAAAATTCTATTGCTGAGGACTTAGGGATCTCTGTACTTCTGCTTTAGGTTGTGCCGAAAATCATTGGTGTCAGTCTCACTGGCTTATCCTGTGTTGACTGATTGGCTGTGGCTATGGGTCACTTGTTCATCCCATCATTCTCTACGGGGTTCAGTCTGCCCACAGAGGAGGATATCCAGCTGATTGGGGATGGGGAAGAGGGACATTGGGGAACTGGGGATAACAACTCATTGTTTGCCCATTAAATAATGTAACTCTTTATGGACAATGAAAAAAATATTAGAACAATTTGATGCTAATTTTGTTTTCCCCAAGTAGGTTTTCCAAAAGGGGGGCAAATGGGGGGAACAGGTAGCATTTTCCAAAGCAAAGCTTGCAGAAGCCAGTACATTAAAATGAGAAGTCTGAAAAGGGCTTTTTCTTTAAATAGGCCAGGATTCACCATTCCTCACTGCTGTTTGTTTAAATTCCTGCTAAGCTTTCAGAGTACAGACATGAAGGAGACAGGAAGAGTAAACCCTCCCTTGCCTTGGCCACTTTTTAATGACCCTATTCATTCATATCTGTGCCATGAAACGGAATCATTTCTCATTGCTGCAATATTAGCAGAGGCTGCTGATTACTTCATCTGGAGCTTGTCTCTGTGGCTTTCCTTTTGTTGTGAAGACATTTAAACAAATCAACATTTAGAGAGAGTTCTTTTTCTAGGTTTTTCTTCTCCGGCTAGCTCAACTCCTACTGGAATCCAAGCACTCACAACACCTTTCCCAGCTTATTTTGGCAAGAAAGTGTCTGTGGAGGTGAAAATGGAATGTTTGGGGTTTGAAGAAAGTTATGCACACAGAGTCTTACTCTATGTGGTCCAATGTTGGGGCATTGAAAAAAGCCAGAAAGAGTTTGGAATGGCATTATGATGCTGCAGAAGCCATCCTGGATACCAGGACACCTGGTTTTCATCCCCAATCTTATACTGAATATATAACCTTGGACAAGTTCAAGTTCATTCAATTAGCAACTTTCTGTGTGAAAAGCACTAAGTCGCTGGACATCATAGCGCGAGGAGTGCCCACAGCATCCCTCCCTTCGTGGAGCTTATGTTTTATTCATCACCAAGAACACATATGTAACCACAAACCAGGTAAAGACAAAAGGCAGGGCCCTTGGAGAGCCATTGCTTAGAAATCAGAGCAGACAGGAACTGTGCAGGGAGGCTTTCCAGGGAACGTGAAGAAGAAATGAAGCAAAGGTGAACTGGAAGCAGGGAGAGTGTTTCTCATCATCTTTCTTTCTTTCTGTAAAATGGGTCTGAATAAGGAAGAAGTCCAGTCCCAAAGAGAAACTGCTGATCTTTGATAACCATGCCACTGAATGACAGAGACACATCCAGGAGAGATTTCATAATTAGGCAGTTTTGTGCGTACATATGGGGTGTGTTTGTATGTGTGTGTGTGTGTGTGTGTGTGTGTGTGTGTGTGTGTGTGTATACACATCCCACGGAGCACAGGAGGAGATCAGAGGACAACCTTGGTGTCAGTCCTTGCTTTCCACCTTGCTTGAGACGGCGCTCTCATTTATGCCAGAGTAGCTGGTTTGGAAGCTTTAGGATTCTCCTTACTTCACCTTTCAGCCTCCCATTGCCATAGGGTGCATTGGGATTACAGACACAAGTGCTATTTACATTGTATTTTCCATGAGTTCAAGGTGTCTAAACTCCGGTCATCAGGCTTGCACACAAAGAGCTTGTCACTCACTACTGAGCCATCTCCTCAGCCTGTCATTAGGCAACATTGTCATTGTGGAAACATTGTAGAGTACTTACACAAACCTGGGTGATACCAGTCCATCATTCTACATGCCCTCTTGGTACAACCAAGCATAAGATGTATGTGTTGGTACTACTGGTATAGCATAGGATACTTTTATACTGACCCTTCCCCAAGAAGTAGAAGGAATAGACTCTAGAATAATAATGCAAATATAGTGCAGGAAACACTAGCCTCAAACTTGCTCTGTAGCCAAGGATGACCTTGGGCTTCTCAACCTCCTGAGTGCTGGGATTACAGGCATGCACCACCACACTTTGTTTATCTGGTTCTGAGATGGATGGGACCCAGAGCTTTCTGCATGCTAAGCAAGCACTCTACCAACTAGCCATATCCCCAGCCCTCCATTGGTATCCTTGAAGAGAGACTTCACTTTTTTTCAAGATATAGATCAGAAATTATTAAAAGATAGTCAAAGGCCTGTGTGGTGGCACAAACCTTTAATTGCAGCACTCCAGAGGCTGCACGCCTTTAATCCCAGCACTCAGGAGGCAGAGGTAGGAGGATCACGGTGAGTTCAAGGCCACCCTGAGACTACATAGTGAATTCCAGGTCAGCCTGAACTACAGTGAGACCCTACCTCGAAAAACAAAAACAAACAAAAAAAAAAAAGAACAACCTGGACCTACAGAATGAGTTCCTGGTCAGCTGGGGCTAGAGTAAGACCCTGCCTCAAAAAAAAATTTTTTTTAAAGATCTTTAAAATGTACTAAGGCATATAGTGCCTTGTACCATATACTGTAGGAGATCAGAGCACGTCTGAGATCTGTCTAGAGACTTTGATGTTACACTTGAAACCTCATGTGGTCTGGTTATTATTGTCAGATGCTAGAATGAGTTAGTCAAAGAAGCAGTAGCTATAGAAGTTAGAAATTGAAATCTTCTTGGTCCCTAAACCAAATGCAACCATTATTTTTTCTCAACACTGAAACAAGTTGGTTAAAAATATTGCCACATTAGATGAACAGTTTGTAATTATTAATGTTCTGTGTTTATTTTTGTTGTTTGTTTATTCTTTGAGAGCGGGTCTCATGTAGCACAGGCTGGCCTCAAACTCACTAGTAGAAAAGGCTGGCTCCCTGACTCTACCGCCCACGAGCTGGAATATAACAAGTACAAGCACACAATACTACACACAGTTTATGTAGCACCAATGATTGAGCCCAGGGCTCTGTGCATGCTAGACAAGGACTCTACGGACAGTTACATCCCCCACCCTGTGTGTGCCACATGGGTCTGTTGACACCAGCATCGCCATTCACATGTGAATAGCATGTCACAAGAAGACATTACATTGGTTATGACATCTTGACGCAATGGAAATGTTCTGCTCCATCATAACCTTATGGGACCACCATCACATATGCATCATTCATTTATAAATGTCAAGACACATAACTATAATAGGAAGCAAATCACCCCTCAAACTCAATAGATCTAAACAATCTTTTATTGTACTCATGGGTTCTGCTGGTCAAGATTTTAGACAAAGCTGGGCATGGTGGCACACACCTTTAATCCCAGTACTCAGGAGGCAGAGGTAAGAGGGTTGCCATGAGTTCAAGACCAGCCTGAGACTACATAGTGAATTCCAGGTCAGCCTGAGCTGGAGCAAGACCCTACCTTGAAAAACCAAAAAAAAAAAAAAAAAAAAAAAAAAAGATTTTAGACAAGACAGAAAGGGAGGGGATAGTGTGTCCCTATTCCACAGTTGGGCCCTGGGGTTTGGGTTTGAATCAGATGTTCCCCATAGACTCATGTATTCTAAATGCTTTGTCACCATCTGGTAACAATTTGGGAGGGGGAGCCTTGCTGTACAAGGTATATTGTTGAGGGTTGATGTTTCAGGGCATAATAGTCAGTTCCCTCTTGAAAGAACTTGGTTCACTCTCCTGTGGCTCTTTTCCACCTGCTGTGCAAGGAGGTGATGTCCAGCCTCTGCTCATGCCATGCTTTACTCTGCCATCCTGAAGCTTTCACTCAAGACTGTAAGCTGAAATAAAGTATCCTCCAATCAGCTGCTTTTACTCAGGTGCTTTGTCCCAGAAACAGGCTGCAAATGGATGGCTTCCAGGCCAGCCAACCATGTTCTTGACCACATATCTGTGAGTCTGTGCCAGATATTGGCCAGACTGCCTCAGTTTCTTTCCATTTAAAGCTCTCCATGGGTCTCTGTATGTAGAATAGGTTGTAGTTGCTCATAGCATGGTTGTAATTGAAGACCAAGAGGTAGGTCTTGTGTGTGTGTGTGTGTGTGTGTGTGTGTGTGTGTGTGTGTGTGTGTGTGTGTGTGTGTGTGCCATCACATGCATGTAGAAGTCAGAGGATAACCTCAGGGAATTGTCAGTCCTTACCTTCTACCTTGTTTGAAACAGAGTCACTCATGTCATTTACCATTACAAATGCCAGACTTTTGGCTCATGAGGTTTGGCGTTCCCTTGACGCTGACTCCTATTACCTAGGGTATATTGGGATTACAGACATGTGCTACTTGGATCTGGCATTAGTTGAGTTCTGGGAACCAAAATCCAGTTTTCAAGCTTGCTCAGAAAGCACTTTTAACCACTGAGCCATCTCCCCAGACTTCCTCTGGTTTTTTGTTTGTCTGTTTTGTTTTGTTTTTGTTTTTGTTTTTTCAAGGTAGGGTCTTGCTCTAGCCCAGGCTGACCTGGAATTCACTATGTAGTCTCAGGGTGGCCTTGAACTCACAGAGATCCTCCTACCTCTGCCTCCCAAGTGCTGGGACTAAAGGTGTATGCCACCATGCCTGGCTACCCCTGCTTTAAAAAAAATTACTGGGCTGGAGAGATGGCTCAGCGGTTAAGGCACTTGCCTCCAGTGCCTAAAGCCCGAGGTTCAATTCCCCAGGACCTATATAAGCCAGACCCACAAGGTGGTGGCCCTGGTGCGCTCTCTCTCTCTCTCTCTCTCTCTCTCTCTCTCTCTCTCTCTCTATCTCTCTCTGTATCTCTCTGCTTGAAAATGAATAAATAAAATATTTTTAAAAGTTACTGACAACTTTCATACATATACCAATGTACCCATGATCCTCCTTTCTCTTTCCTCCACTGTACCCTCCCCTCCACTAATCCCTTCTTCTTTCCAACTAGTTCCTCTTCTATTTTGATGTCATCTTTTTCCCCCTTACATTATCCAGTTCTTATGTGAAGTCATGAATGCAACTGCCTACCACTTTGTGTCCAGAAGACAGCATTCCAAAGCAGACCTCAGTGAGTTGTTGGTCAATGAGGCCCCTGATGCCCCTCAAACAATAAAGGCTATTGCCAAGGTTCTCATTGGTTCTCATTCTTTTCGCCTCCTCTTCTGCAATGATCCCTGAACCTTGGAGGGTGTGATGAGATGTTTCAGTGTGGAATACTCCACTGTCACTTTTCAGCACTTTGATGAGTTTTGAATCTCCCCAGAAGTCACCACCATTGAAAAGAGAAGCTTCTCTAACCAAAAGTGAAAATAGCATTAATAAACAGGCATAGACAAATATTTAAAGGGCAACTTGGTGGGTAAAATATACCTCTTTAGCCAAGGTAGCAGCTTTCCTGCAAAGTTTATAACCTCCTCAGTCATAGGCTTTTGACTAGATTTTCAGTACCAGGTATGAATTTCCCCCTGTGGAGTGGGCCTCAAATCCAATCCAATCAGAGAGCAGTCAGTTTCTCCCATAACAGACATGCCACCATTGCACCAGTTGTCATATTTTGCCTGGATGGCCAGCTGTAAAGCTTGCAGGGTTCATTGCTGGTAAAAAACATTGATGACTTTTCTGCCCTAGCAGGCTGCATAGCACTTTCCAGAATCGTGACAGCAAGTCAACAGGGAAGAGGTTTCCAGTTAAACTTCTACTTGATTTCCCAGTGTCCTGCTGGTGAAGTATGTGGCGTCTCCAAGAATAGGTTCTTACCTTCTAGTCTTGATGGGCAATCAAGAGCCTTGGCACTAGCCTTTATTGTTTGAGGGGCATCAGGGGCCTCATTGACCAACAACTCACTGGGGGTATCTCACCCCTAGCCCTGAAGTTCTTCTGTAACAATCTAAGCCCTCACAGGGTACTTTTGCCCAGCCCCATTTTTTTTTTTTTAAAGCAGGGTCTCAAAGTTGCTATGTAGCCAAGGATGACCTTGAATTCTTGATCCTCCTGCCTCAAGTTTCCTAGTGCTGGGATTAGAGATGGGAGCCACCATACTGACTTGGCTTTTATTTTGAATGACTCCCAAAGAAATGCTGAGATTCTTGTGGTTTTGCACAAAGTTGAGAGGAGTTAGGAACTCCTTCCCATGAAAACAGCCTGTTAACCCCTTTCCCTTCTTTTTTTTTTTTTTTTTCGAGGTAGGGTTTCACTCTAGCCCAGGCTGACCTGGAATTCACTATGTAGTCTCAGGGTGGACTTGAACTCATGGCGATCCTCCTACCTCTGCCTCTCGGGTGCTGGAATTAAAGGTGTGCACCACCACGCCCGGCTCCCTTTCCCTTCTTGAGGCTGCCTTTGAGGATGCAGATGGGAGAGTTAAAGGCAGAAGGATTAAAATTCTTTAGCTAATGATTCATTGTCGCATCTATGTTTTCCTTCATTCATTCACTAGCTCTTAGTAAGTACTGTGAATCTTAGAGATAAGATGAATGGTGGGCTGGGGAAATTGCGGAATTGAGTAAAATACTTGTTGCATAAGAATAAGTACTTGATCCAGGTGTAGTGTGCACGCCTTTTATCCCAGAACTCAGAGGCAGAGGTAAGAGGATCTTGGTGAGTTCTAGGCCAGCCTGAGACTACATAATGAATTCCACATCACCCTGGACTAGGGCGGGACCCTACCTTGAAATTTAAAAAAAAAAAAAAAAGAATAAATAATAAGGGCTGGAGAGATGGCTCAAAAGTTAACCCTTGCTGCAAAGCCTAACCATCCTGGTTGGATTCCCTAGTGCTCAAATAAAGCCAGATGCACAGTGTCACATTGTTGCAGTGGCTGGAGGCCCTGGCATGCCTCATCCTCTGTCTGTCTCTCTTCTTTCTATTGTTCTCTGCTTGCAAATAAATAATTACTAAAGAAAAAGAAAAGAAAAAAAGAAGTACTTGCCGGGCGTGGTAGCACACGCCTTTAATCCCAGCACTTGGGAGGCAGAGGTAGGAGGATTGCCGTGAGACTACGTAGTGAATTCCAGGTCAGTTAGCCTTACTAGAGCCAGACCCTACTTGAAAAACCAAAACCAAGCCAAAACAAACAAACAAAAACACCACACACACACACACACACACACACACACACACACATACACACACACACGCACACCCCTAGGATTTCAGCTATGCACCACTACGCTGGGTTGTATTCAGAGCAGGGCTGGAGCTCAAGACTTCAGAGATGCTAGGCAAGCACTCTGGGCCCAGTTCCTTTTCCCTAGCTTTGCATTAGAAGCTATTAGGGGCTGAAGGTGGACCTTCCTGACTTCAAGAATGCAGGATTTGGGCTGAAGAGATGGCTCAGCAGTTGAAGTGCTTGCCTGCAAAGCCTAAGGACCTGGTTCAATTCCACAATACCCATGAAAAGCCAGATGCACAAAGTGGCACATACATCTGGAGTTCATTTGCACCAGCTAGAGCCCCTAACATGCCCATTTTCTCCCTCGTCCCTTCTCTCTCTCTAGCTGTGTGTAATGGAACACACCTTTAATCCCAGCACTCAGGAGACAGAGGTAGGAGGATGGATCACTGAGTTCAAGGCCAGCCTAGACTACAGAGTGAGTTCCAGGTCAGCCTGTGCTAGAGTGAGACCCTACCTAGAAAAACAAAACAAAATGAAAAAAAAATGTTTCTTAGCTCTGCCCATTGAAAACAATCACTAACCTAATAGCAATGAACACCCCGAGGAGCTAACATTTCTTCTAAATACCATTTACTCCTATGGGGAACTAGAGCTCCTTGGAGAAATGGTTTTCTTGGGAATGAAATGTCCAAGAGAAAGCTGCTTTGGATTCAATGTCTGTGTCCCTCTCAACCCCTCTGCCTTGGAGTACCTCAAGTGCAATTGTATTAGGAGGAGGGCTTGGGAGGTGTTGAGGCTTAGCTGAATCCTATATCTTTGTATTTTGAAAACATGATCAAACAAGAAATTTTAAATTACACTTGTGGTTGGCATTATCTTTCTCTTACATAAAATTATGTTAGGGGGTGCTCTCATTAATTTGTGATTTAAACAAATGAAAAATAAAAGTGGATTTGGGAGATAGTACTTATTGTGCAAGTGGGTACCAGAATTCAGGTTCAGAGAACCCAGGCAAAACCTGACACAGTATCACGTGTCCAGAATCCCTGCAGGCCTATGACCAGATGAGAGGCAGAGACAGGAGAATCCCCCAGAAACTCATGTGCCAGTTAGCCTGGCAAACAGTGCTGAATAATGAGAGACCCTGCCTCAAACAAGGTAGTGAGGACCACCATCCAAGATGGTTCTCTCTCCTACACACATGCACACACACACACACACACACACACACACACACACACACACACCAAAATGGAAAAAAAATGGAAGGGGGCTGGGAGTGGTGTCGCACACCTTTAATCCCAGCACTCAGGAGGCAGAGGTAGGAGGATCACCGTGAGTTCAAGGCTACCCTGAGACTACAGAGTGAATTCCAGGTCAGCCTGGACTAGAGCGAGACCCTACCTTGAAAAAAAACAAACAAAAAAAATGGAGGGGGGCTGGAGAGATGGCTCAGTGGTTAAGGTGCTTGCCTGCAAAGCCTAATGACTTGATTCCCCAGTACCCACATAAAGCCAGATGCACAAAGTGGCACATGCATCTGGAGTCCCTTTGCAGCGGCTGGAGGCCCTGGTGGGCCCATTCTTTCTGTGTGTCTCTCTTCTATCTCTGTTTACAAATAAACAAACAAAAATATTTTTTTTTAATGAAGGGGGAAATCAAGCATTAAGGGCCAGGGGCGTAGCTCAATGATAAAGTGGTCTGGGTTTCATCCACAACACCAATATAAAAAAACTCAAAGATCTGTCCCGTTTTTCCTATACTATCTTTACCTATAAAGAACCAACAAGTTTCTCCTTTCAGACTACTGGGTAGAGACACATGCCTGTTACCCCAGCTACTCAGGAGACAGAAGCAGGATGACAGCAAGTTCATGCAAGCTGGGAATGGAGCCCAGGGCCTCACGAAAGTTGGCCAAGTGCTCTGGCACTGAGCTCCACCCCAGCCTAGGGTTATTTTTTCAGAGTCCTGATCTTTTGGAGACAGACACTGAAATACCTGGGGATTGGCTTCCAATGATACAGGATCAAGGGAGTGGGTGGCAATAGACATGAAATAAGATCAACCATGATCTTAATTATTGTTAATCCTAAATGATGGGTTCATGGGGTTTATTAAACATTTTGTATGGTTTAATAAAATTTTACCAGAAGTGTTTGAAATTTTCAATTTTTTGATTTTTTCATTTCAAAAAACAAAATAAGGACTGAAAGTAGGCTGAAGTGAGAGATTAATAAAGAAACAAAGGTGTTGGGGTTGTACCATAGTTGATAGAGGACTTGCATGAAGAAGCCCTGGGCTCCATCCCCAATGCCCTGTAAATGGGCCAAGTTGGGCATGCCTTTAATCCAGCACTTAGGAGGTCAAACCAAGAGGATCAGATACACAGTATAGAATCAGGTACCTATATAGTAAGTTCAAGGCCAGCCTAGGCTGTCTCAGAAAAGGAGAAGGGGTCTGGGGAGATGGCTTGGTGGGTAAGAGCACTTGCTACATAAGCATGAGGACCTGAGTTCCATCCCCACCACCCACATAAAAAAGCTGAGCATGGCCTCACAAAGTCTGTAACCCTAGTGCTGAAGGAGGTGGACACAGGGGGACCCGTGGGGCTTCCTAATCTAGTCTAGCTGAAAAATGGGGATCTCCAGGTTCAGTGAGAGACTATCTCAGGGAAATAAGTTGGAAGAAAGATAGAGGACACCCAGTGTCCTCAACTGGCCTCCACGTGCATGCTCACGTGCATGCTCATGGGTGCACACATCTACAGGCACCACACACATCTACATGTACCCCCCCACACACACCATATATACTACACACACAAAATTCTTTTTTTAATTTTATAAAGAAGGATCTGAGCCAGGTGTGGTGGCGCACGCCTTTAATCCCAGCACTCGGGAGGCAGAGGTAGGAGGATTGCCTTGAGTTCAAGGCCACCCTGAGACTACATAGTGAATTTTGTGAGCCACAGATCTCACTCTCCATCCTGGTATATCGCTATGACCAGCTCCATACTTTTTAGCAGACAAGCAAAACACTCCGGATGGGCCCAAGCTCTCTGCTGCAGCTCCTTGTGACTCCCCAGACTCCTTTAAACTTGTACTGCTTCTCCCTGGAAGGAGGCACCTCACCATCTCTTCTGCTGGGGAGCTCCTGTGTCCCTCAAAGCTCCGGGTTCCCCTTCCTGCATCCTTTCCCAGGCTCCCTTGCAGAAATCGGTGCAATCACAACTTACCTGTGGCTACTAGGGGCTTGTCGTTCCCCTGTTGCCCCCTTCCCAGGTAGTTCCCCTGTTAGAGTTCAGTTCAGGACATCCCCCAAGCCTGTTAGCAAGCCTCTTCATCATGAATTCTGTCCACGCTGCTCTTGGCTTCCTCTGGCTGTAGTGCTGGACATATACCAGCTCAGTTGTAGCTCACTCCATTCTAATCTAGAACATTCTGTTTTCTCACAGCTTGGAAATGTGTGTGTGTATGGGGGGGGAATATTGGATTCATAGAGATGACCAAGATTTGAAATTCCAAACACAAGGAATAGTGCTTTGTTAGAGAATGTTCAAGGTGACAGAAAGAATCTAGAAGGTCAAAGACAGAGAAAGAGGAGGAAGGAGGAAGAGGAGGAGGAGGAGGAAGAGGAAGAGAACAAGAGTACTCTGTGAATTCTAAGATATGAGAGGGGTCTCTACCTTGGCATGCAGCTTTTATCATGTATTTATCATCTATATCAAGATAATATATCATCATCCATCTAGTTATTATTATCTACTATTTAACTATCTAGATGTCTCTCATCTATTTGCAGTACCACTGACAGAACCCAGGGCTTCACACATGTTAGCCAAATGTTCTATTACTGAGCTTCTTTCTCAGCCTCTGACACACGTGTGTGCCGTGGTGGAGGGCAGAGGACAGCTTTCAGGTGGGTCCTCAATTTTCCGTCTCCTTTGAGGTAGGGTTTTTTTCCTCCTCTTTACTGTACTCACATGGGCTTCTGGGAAATGTTCCTATCTTTTGTCAGCATCAGAGTGCTGAGATTACAGCCTCCAGCTTTTTACCTGGGGTTTGGGCACTAAACTTGGGTACTTCAGCTTGAGCTGTGAGTGTTTCATCCACTGAGCCCTCATCTCCCCGGCTCCCTAACCTTCAGCTGGGACCACCTGTCTATTTCTGCTTTTTTGCAGAGCCTGGACTGGGGGCAGAGTGGTCACTGCTGTCCTGGATGGACTTTGTTCACTGAATGTAGCTGCAAGAGGCTGAAGGTGGTGGTGGTGGGGGCAGTCCATTCTGTCATCCTTCCCCTTGAAAATAAGCAGGGTTGTGTGATGGTTAGGTTTTGTTGTCAACTTGATCTTTTTAATTATCTTGGGTGGGTCTCTGAGGATGTTTGCAGGAAGGCAGCCTCTCAGTAGGGGGCAGGATGTAAGGAAGGGTAAACATCCTTTCCTGTGTGGGCAGTGCAGGAAGGAAATTCCAGAGACTCAGGAAGCCATTCAGTCTGGGATAGGGTTCCAAGACCCCACCCTAAGGCTATATAAAGGGGAAGAAATTCTCTCCTTGGCCCCTCCTGCCTGTTGGCTGTTGTGTGTGATGTCGTTGATGGGTTTTTCCTCTCTTCTCAGACCTTTCTTGAATAGTTTCCTCCCATAAACTGTGCCTGGTTTGGAGATTCATCCCAGCTGTGTGTGGCTGACTGTGATAGGTGGAAAGCCAGGTAGAATGATGTCCCCTAGAAATCTCCTTACCTTAGTCCCTTGAGCCTGTGATCTAGTTACTATGATGCCATTTTCCTGATTCTAACCCTACTTCTTGGCACACAACACCTAAACCACAGTCTACAAAATGAAAGTGTCTTTTCATATACTAATGAGCTGGCTGATGGCTGGCCACCCCTATGTGGCTTCAGGATGAGGACTGGTTACCCAAAAGACCTAGGGTTAGATTAGAGTTGGGACTTTAAACTCAGCTCTACCACTGAGCTCTGTTCCCAGCCTCTTTGCAGTAATTAAAAAATTATCTATCTATCTATCTATCTATCTATCTATCTATCTATCTATCTATCTATCATCTATCAATCTGTCATCTATCTATCATATATTTAGAGAGAGAGGACGTGCCAGGGCCTCTTGCCACTGCAAAGAAACCCCATACACATGTGTCACTTTGTGAGTATGACTTTTATATGAGTTCTGGTGACTTGAACCCAGGCCGGCAGGCTTTTCAAGGAAGCACCTTTAATCACTGAACCATCTTCCCAGCCGCTGCAGTATTTAATAATATGCCAATAAATGTGTTTCACTGAATTCTATGAATTTTTTTCCAGTGCTGGAGCTGGAACCCAGGCTCTCACATGGACTAGGCAGGTGCTCTATCACTGAGCCATGTCCCAAGTCCTTTTAGCAAACTGACTAATCCCTGACTTATGCTGGTTAGCCAGAAGTCCCAGAGACCTTATAACTGGTATGTAATGGAGGCCAGGCTTGAACCGAGCCCTCAATCTTTGGGACCTGACAGTTGTTCCCAGGTAACTAGAGCCAACATTGGCTGACTAAGAGGACGCTCATGCTGAAGGACTCTTTGCTTGATCACAGAAATCTGTTGATTTGAGTGGCACATAGAAACACAAACGCTGCTTTCTAGTTTCCTTCCAAGGTGAAGATGCTTCTCTGGTGTGGTTAAGTCAAGGACCTTGAGTTGGGGATACCAGCCTGGGTTATCTGCATGCCCCCCCCCCCCAATCAGCCAGTCCTTGGAGTGGAAGTGAAGGGCCTGAGAGTGGGTCAGGAAACACAGCTGAAGTTGTCACAGTCATTGCTAGCTCTCAAGATGGTGGAACGACCTTGGGCTGAGCGCTGCTCCCTGTTACAGCCACCAAGAAAACAAAGATCCAATTCCCGAAACTACCAGGAACCCACAGGAGCAGAAGTCAGCCTCTGCCCTGGAGCCACCTGACGGGACACAGTTGGCACACTTGAGAGAGAGACTCCCGTGGGATCTACAGTGAGTCCACACACACAGTGATCCACACACACGCATGTGTTGCATAGGTGTGTCATTTTAAGCCATGAAATTGGTGCTCATTTGTTACAGCAGCTGCTGAGAACCACCAGAAGCGTGGATAGAGATGTGGCTAGGAGCTGGGATGTGGGCTTCAGGTCTGCGTGTCCTTGTTGAGTCCTTGGCTCTGGGGCTCCTCCTTCCACAAAGGCATGAATAATCAACCTCTTTGTTCTCTTGAGGTCTGACCATGTGTGCACATCACTGCTCCTGAAATGTGGAAGGGAATAAAGTTGGTTTCTGTTTGTTTGGTTGGTTCTTTCTTTCTTTCTTTCTTTCTTTCTTTCTTTCTTTCTTTCTTTCTTTCTTTCTTTCTTTCTTTCTTTCTTCTTTCTTTCTTTCTTTCTTTTTCTTTCTCTCTCTCTCTTTCTTTCTTTCTTCTCTCTCTCTCTCTCTCTCCCTCTCTCTCTCTCTCTCTCTCTCTCTTTTGAGGCAGACTCTCTCACACTCGTCCAGGCTGACCTGGAACTCATTCTGTAGCCCCAGGCTGGCCTCCAACTATCAGCAACCCTCCTGCCTCAGCTTCCTGAGTGCCAGGATTAAAGATGTGTACCACCACATCAAGCATTTTTCTTTTTTTTTTTTTTCTTTTGGCCACCGAAGTATAGGATCCTGGCTTCATTCTTCTGATGGGCTGCATCTTTCTGTCCATATCAGAGATCGGGGAGGAGTTGAGTGTTTGAAGACCCAGCTAGACAACCCGGAAGTTTGCTGGCAGCCCCAGTATAAAACTTGGACAAGTGAGTTTCCATTGGCCAAGCAGAGGTCCTGAAAGAGCCCTGCTGAGACATAACACCTCACCTTGCTGCCCACCCTGCCAGAAGAAAGTGGACCTGGCTTGAGTGAAGGAAGGTAGGGTGGCTCTCAGGATACCTTCCTGCTCCCCGCCATGCCCCCCCCCAAGCCGTAGCTCCCACCCCGTTCTTTGATCCAGCACAGACAGGCCTATTCCTGTTGTTGGGCCTCAGCCAAGGTGGAATGTGGGAGGCCTTCATGGCTTGGGGCTCCCCACCCTGCCTGAGCTGCACACCTCCTCAAACTCCTGTGCAGGCACTTGGGCCCCCTTCTAAAATTAACATTCTCCCCAAAGCCCAGCCTCAGTTTACCCCACCTATCAAAGATAGAAAAGAGAAGAGCACTTTCCTAAGAATGATTGTTACAATAATGAAATCAGAACACCTGTGTGTGTGTGTGTGTGTGTGTGTGTGTGTGTGTGTGTGTGTGTGTGTGTACACACCAGGGTCTCTTGTCATTGCAAATAATGCCTGTCCAGCTTTATATGAGTGGCTGGGGAATGGAACACAGGCTGTCAGGCTCTACAAGCACCTCAGTCACTGAGCCATCTTTCCAGCCCCACATCTGGCTTTTTCAGTGGCTTCTAGGGATAGAACTGAGGTCCTCATGCTTGTAAGATAAGCACTTTACCAACTGAGGTATCTTCCCACCCTCAAAATCAAATTATTTGTAATGAGCACTTAACAGGCCTGCTAGCATCTTACAGAGTATAAGTAAATGCCAACCTTTTTATTATTCATTACAATATTAATAAATTCATCAAGGCCTTGGGAGGATTGAGGCAGAATACTTCTGACTCCCAGTCTCTGGTTCTGTGTCTAACATGAACAGATCAGACAGGTTCCTGGAGTCTTGACTCTCCTTGAATTCTAGGTTAATTCCAGTGTCCCCTGGTCTAGTGGGCTGTGACAGGCACAGACTACTGCCCAAGCCAGAGACATAGACAGCAGCACCCCCTGCCTGCTGCATAGCGGGCCTCATGTGAAAACCGAGAGCAGGATGGTAGGCCATCCTCATACCTGCCCCTGCCTGCCTCTTCCAGGCACCCTGAAGGCTTGGCCAAGATGGTCTTGAGGCACAGAAGTCTGGGAGGGCCATTGTGGCTGTGTCAAAGTACAGATCAGTGAAGCCTAACTTTTGCCCCCCCCCCACACAACAGAATATCATGCCCTCACCCTCACCTTCATTATCTTCTATGGACTATTTTTTTCTTTGCTTTTTTCAAGGTAGGGTCTCATGCTAGCTCAGGCTGAACCTGGAACTCACTTTGTAATCCCAGGCTGGCCTTAAACTCATGGCGATTCTCCTTCCCCAGTGCCAGGATTAAAGGTGTGTGCCTTAAACATTTTTATTTATCTGTGAGCAGAGAGATAGAGAGAGAGGAGGGCACGTTAGGGCTTCCTGCCACTCCGATGCATGTTCCATTTTGTGTACCTGGCTTTACTTGGGCACTGGGGAATAGAACCTGGGCTTACAGGCCTTATAAGCAGGGCCTAAATCACTGAACCACTGAGACATTTCTCCAGCTCAGACTATTCTTTTTTTTGTGGGGGGGGGGTTTGAGGTCAGGTCTAGCTCTAGCCCAGGCTGACCTGGAATTCACTACATAGTCTCAGGGTGCTCAGGGTGGCCTTGAACTCACGGAGATCCTCCTACCTCTGTCTCCTGAGTGCTGGGATTAAAGGAGTGCGCCACCAGGCCAGGCTACTATTCTCTTTTTGAGACAGGTTCTTTAGCCCAGTAGGGCTTCAAACTTCCTATGTTATCTACACAACATTGAATTTTTGATCCTCTTGTGACAGTCAGGTGTCTGCAGGGACCACCCCTCCCCTTCCAGCCCCTCCCCTTGAATAGGAGGTGTCTAGGTGCTAAAACTGATTGGTCAAATATGAACCAATCAGCTGTCTCTCTGACTCACCTGGGAAGAACTTAAATTCTCTTCCCTGGGCAGGAGAGATGGCTCAGCGGTTAAGGCACTTGCCTCCAGTGCCTAAGGCCCCTGGTTCAATTCCCCAGGACCCACATAAGTCAGAACCACAAGGTGGTGGCCCTGTGCGCTCTCTCTCTCTCTCTCTCTCTCTCTCTCTCTCTCTCTCTCTCTCTCTCTCTCTCTGTATCTCTTCTCTTGAAAATGAATAAATAAAATATTTTAAAATTCTCTTCCCTTAGAGGAAGTGGGCTCTCTCTTTTCTTCCTCCACGTGGCAATGGAGTAGAGGGGACTGCTGACCCAGGCCTCAGTGAGGTAAGGCCTACCCCTACCCCAGCTAATGGTTGGGGTGGGGGGCAGGCTCCAGACTTTTTCTCTCATGAATCTCTCTTTCTCATAAAGGGAGCCTTCTGTTATCTTTTCTTGGGCTGTTTATTTAGCTAAATAATATAAGTTTTGTTAACTCTCTGACACATGTTCTCCCCACACTGGTGGCTGGAGAACTCTGTAACTTCTCACATGGTGACTGGAAAATTTCCCCATCCAACTCTCTTTTTCCTAATTGACTAAATTAGAATAAATGTGTAATTAAAATTTAATTCTGTCCCTGTGTACAATTCTTTGGCATTAGAGGACACGAACTTGGAATAGGAGGAGGGGGAGGGGGATTCCAAAACTCTCTCTCTCACTCTCTGTGTTGCTTATAATTATTAATTATCAGTAACCTGTATCACTCTTGCCTCTCCTGGGATTACAGAGGTATGCCACCATGCTGTGTTTATGCAGTGCTGTATATCAAATCCAGGGTCTTGCATGGACTAGGCGACAGCTCTACCACTCAGCCCTCCCAGGACTATTCTTATAGCCTGATGCATCTGTCACCTCCCTCTAAGCTCCCCCTGTCTTAGAAAGCTGCCCTGGTTTCTCTCAATATTCCCCACTGGCTAGACAAGGTTGAATTCCTCTTCTAACCTCCTCTCCCTTCATAACCTGTCTGGGCCATCTCCACCTAGATCATAAGCCGCAAAGGTGGCGACTGTCACCGTTTTATACCTGTGCCTGGTACTTAGCCCAGAGCCCACTAGAGGCAGAAGTGCAGAAGTGGTTGTTAAGTCAAAGAAGGCTGTGGATGGAGTTCAGAGGAAGAATACTTATCTAGCAACCATAAAAAGAAAGAACTGCCGAGAGGCTGGGGATGTGGCTCAAGTGGCAAAGAGCTTGCCCAGCATGCACAAAGCCTAGGCTCAATTCCCAGCACCACATAAACCAGGCATGCTGGCACACACCTGCGATTCCAACACTTGGGAGGTGGAGGCAGGAGAATCAACTTCCTACTTGCAAATCCTGAGGACCTAGGTTCAATTCTCCAGTACCCACAGAAATTCCAGATGCACAAAGTGATGCATGCATATGGAGTTCATTTGTAGCAGCAAGATGCTCTGGCATGCCCATTCTCTTACTCTTCTCATAAATAGATAAATAGAGGCCTGGCGTGGTGGCGCACACCTTTAATCCCAGCACTCGGGATGCAGAGGTAGGAGGATCACTATGAATTCAAGGCCACCCTGAGACTATATAGTGAATTCCAGGTCAGCCTGGGCTAGAGCGAGACCCTACCTCGAAAAACAAAACAAAACAAAAGATAAATAACATATATATACATATATAATACATATACATATATTATTTTAAGTGAAATAAGCCAAACGCAGAAAGACAGATATTGAACATTCCACTCACATGTGGAATCCAATAAATTGATCTAGACATTGACAGGTGAATAATTGATACCAAAGACAGGAAAGAGGTGGGCAAAGGCATTTGTACAAAGTTACAGGTAAGTACGAAGATTAAGACCTAGTGTTTTGCAACACAGTAGTTATTGTAGCTGTAACAACAAAGTATTGCTTGTTTCAAGATAGCTCTTAGAAAGAATGTTATCATCACCAAGTAATGATTAATGTTTGAGATGGTAGATATGCTAATCACTTTAGTATGGTCATTACACAGTGTATCCATGTATGGAAAGACTAGACTGTAATTTGTGTACATGTTTATAAATATCTATAATTACTACGTCGATTAAAACCTTAGCTGGAACGTGATGGCTCATGCCTTTATTCCCAAATCTATAGACTGGATGCCCAGTACCTCTGATGGTCCTCTCAAACCTTATTTGGGAGTGGAAGAAGCAACGTGAGTTAGGGTTAACATGAAGTCATGCAGGTGGGCCTTACCCCAGTGTGGCTGTGGTCTTTATGCAGGTGGACCTTACCTTGGCCTTTATGTGATCTTTATGTGAAAATGTCACAGATCATGGTGATGTTTCTACAAGCCGAGCCAAGGAACACTAATGGCTGCCATCAACTCCCAGCAGCTACTAGGGAGGCTAGAAACCCTCCAGAAGAACCAACTCTGCCAACACCATGATCTTTGTGTGTGTGCATGTGTATGCATGTATGTGTCTGGAAACACATATGTGCATGTGTATGTGTGTACATGTGTATGTAGAGGCCAGAGATCTATATTGGGTGTCTTCCTCAACTGCTTTACATCTTATTTACTTACTCACTTTTTTAATTGTTTATTTATTTTTATGCTTCTCTCTCTCCTCTCTCTCTCTCACTCTCTCTCTCTCTCTCTCTCTCTCTCTCTCTTTCTCTCTGTGAGTGTGTGTAGGTCAGAGGACAGACTTGGTCCTTACCTTCTACCTTGTTTGACACAGGTTCTCTTGTTTACTGTTTCATACACCAGGCTGGCTGCCTGCAAACTTCTGGGGATTCTTCTGTCTCTGCCTCTCATTTTGGGCATAATCCCAAATGCTGGATCCCAGATGTGGGTTCTGGGCATCCACTCTCTGCACCTTAGACTGGCACAGCAAGTGCTTTATGCCCTGAGCCATCTCCCCAGCTATCCACCTTATTTTTGGTTTTGTTGTTTTTTTTTTTAGAGTAGGGTCTCACTCTAGCCCAGGCTGACCTGGAACTCACTCTGTAGTCCAAGCTGAACTTGAACTCACAACAATCCTCCTAACTCTGCCTCCTGAGTACTGGGATTAAAGGTGTGGTCCATCACAACCTGACTCCATCTTATTTTTTGAGACAAGGTCAGTCACTGAACCTGAAGCTCACTGGTTTGGCTAGATTAGATGGCCAGAGAGCCCTAGAGATCCTCCTGTCTCTGCTCCCAGCATTGGGATTATTCTAGGCACACACAGTCATGCCTGACTTTAAATGGGCACTGGGGATCCAAACTCAGGTCCTCATGCTTTTACTGCAAGCGCATTACTGATGGCACCACCCTAGCTCAACACCTTCATCCTGAGCTCGGGATGGGGAGAGTCAGGTGACCACTCACCTGAAGCGGGATCAGGGAATGGTGCTTTCCAGATTTGCAGAGATGTACTTCTGCAAAGAAAAGTGCCCGCCCTGCTGCTGAAGACAGGCCTGTAATTCACATGCCAACTTCAAACAGGGTCCCCTGAGAACACTCCTGATTAATAAGAGCAAGACTACTGGCAGAAAATAGAGGGGAAAAAAGCTTTGACTACAGTCGTGGGAAAATGAAAAAATTGGCTTTTGTTTAAAAAATGTAATATTACTTTCTGGAAGCCAAATGTTCCTCAAGAGGGGAATGATTAAACGCAAAATAGTTCTTTCTGATTTGGCCAAGGTCCTGCCTCCCAAATCCAGGCCTTCTGGAAGGATCAAATGACTGTATAGTTTTTGAGTTTGTGGGTATACATGTATATTCAAATGTGTGTGAACACACACAAGTAGGTGTGTGTGTACAGTATGTAGGTTCATATAGAGGCTGAAGTATATATAGAGAGGCTGGGTATCTTCCTTTTTTTTTTTTTTTTTTTTTTTTTGGTTTTTCGAGGTAGGATCTCGCTCTAGCCCAGGCTGACCTGGCATTCACTATGTAGTCTCAGGGTGGCCTTGAACTCATGGTGATCCTCCTACCTCTGCCTCCCGAGTGCTGGGATTAAAGGCGTGCACCACCATGCCTGGCTTGCTGGGTATCTTCCTCAAGAGCTCTGTACCTTCTTTTTGAGACAGGTGTGTGTGTGTGTGTGTGTGTGTGTGTGTGTGTGTGTGTGTGTGTGTGTTATATGTACATATGGCCACATGTGTGCCATGGTGAGCATGTGAAAGTCAGAGGTCAGCCTTGGGCTGTCACCCTTCTCAGTTTTAAGACAGGATCTCTCTTGTTTTGCCACTGGATAGGCCAGTTGAGCTGGCCTGTGAGCTTCCACATTCTTCTGGCTCTGCCTCCTATTGTTGTAGGACTGTTCAGATCCTGGATGCATGTTCCACTTTGTGTCCAGCTTTAGGTGGGTGCTGGGGAAATGAACTCAGTCAGCAGGTTTGCAAGCAAGCACCATTAACTGCTGAGCCATCTCCCCAACCTGAGAGAGAGTCTTGCAACCCAGAATTCACTAGCTCAGCTAGCTGAGCTCACCATCTTACCCCAGGGATCCACCTCCAGAGTCCTGGGATTACAGGTGTATGTATGTTCATACAACAGCCTTTACAACATTTAGATGGGTTCTGGGGATCTGAACCTAGGTCCTCACACGACTGACAGCCATTGCCCCAGGCCTACTTGGGTCAGTCTAATGCAATATGGCAGGTAGGAAATACTGGGGCCCTGGAGAATCTGGCTGGGAATTCCAAGAATGGAGGCTTAGTGGGGCCATGTTAAACCAAAGTCTCAGTTTTCCTTCTCTTCAAAATGGACACTCACTGAAGAAATGTCTTTGACTCACCAACAGTGAGTTCAGCTGCTTGGGAGGTGTTTCCAGGCCTTTTTCTGCGAGTTTAGGGCTCCAGTTGGGGAGCCTGGGACCTGGGGAGGTCGTCAAGGGGGTGGCAGTGGGGAGGCCAGCACAGGGTGGGGGGTGAAGACAGGCTCTTGGCCAGGAGGGGTGGGAGCTGGTCTCAAACAGCCTGTGGGCCCTGCAGACAGAGCAGGATTCTTGGTGGTTTGGGTGTAACTAGAAATTCTGGCATTTTTCCTTCTTATCTCCTCATCAGAAGGAAATCAGACAAGAGTGTGAGCTCATCCGAAAACGAGCCATTTTTACCTTCTGGTTCCTATCAATTAAAGCCTCTCTCATGTGTTGATCATCTCCTGAGACTGAAAGGCCTTTCTGGGCCGGATGGCTCAGAGTTAATTAGGCCAGGCCGCCAGTGCTTGTTAAAGAGCTGTCTCCCTCTGCCCGGGGTGGAACCGCTTCACAGGCTTCGGCACAACTGAACTTGGATTTGAAGCTCAGTTCAGCCATTAACCAGCTATGTCATCATCTCGTGGTACTTAACCCATCAAAGCTGTGGTCTCCTCTTCTAAAAAATAGGGTTCAGGGCTGGAGAGATGGCTCAACGGTTAAGATACTTGCCTCCAGTGCCTAAGGCTCGGGGTTCAATTCCCCAGGACCCACATAAGCCAGACCCACAAGATGGTGGCCCTGGTGCACTCTCTCTCTCTCTCTCTCTCTCTCTCTCTCTCTCTCTCTCTCTCTCTCTTCCTGAAAATGAATAAATAACATATTTTTTAAAAATAGGGTCCAAAAGGTATCCCCTGTCAGCTCCTTTGAGGCAGAATGCTCACCTGTCATGGTCACCCTCAGCCTGGGGGGCTATGCTGATCTCTGTCACATCAGCCATTAGATATGGCCATGTGACTGGTAATCATGTTCCCATCTCTCACTAAAAGATAGGAAAGGGAATGGGAGTTCGGAGACTGAGTTCACCATGAGCAAGAAAGGACCTGGGTTCCAGTCCCAGAAAAACAACAAGAAAAGTAAGAAGGTGGGTTGAGCACTTGCCTGCAAAGCCTAAGGACCCTGGTTTGATTCCCCAGTACCCACATAAAGTCAGTTGCACAAAGTGGCACATGCAGCTGGAGTTTGTTTGCTTGAGGCCCTGGTGTGCCCCGTCCTCTCTCTCTCTCCTTGCAAATACTTGAATAAATGAGGAAATAGTTTTTTTCTTTTTTAAGATAGGAATGAAAACCAGGCATGGCAGAGCATTCCTGTAGTCCTGACATGGGAGATAGAAGTAGAAGGATCAGAAGTCCAACGTCATCTTTGGTGACATAGTGAATTGAAGTCTAGCCTGTATACATAAGACCCTGTCTTAGAGAAATGGGGAGTGTGGGAGATGGTTTGGTGGGTAAAATGCTTGCCATGCAAGCCTGAGGAACTGAGTTCATATCCCCAGCACCCCTTTAAAAGCCAGCGTTGCACCCCTGTAGTCCCAGTGCTGGGGAGGCTGAAGGCTGAAGGCTGCTATTTTTTTTTTTTTTCTAGCTGAATTGGTGAGTTCTTGGTTCAGGGAGAGACACCATCTCGAATAAAAAGTATGGTGGAGCACAGGCACCTGGGTGAGTCTAGTTTCCTTAACCCTCCCTCCTGCCCTTGCACCAAGGGAGCTTTAAAAAAATGAGCCAGGCGTGGTGGACATGCCTTTAATCCCAGCACTCAGGAGGCAGAGGTAGGAGGATTGCAGGAGGCAGAGGTAGGAGGATTGCCATGAGTTCAAGGCCACCCTGAGACTACATAGTGAATTCCAGGTCAGCCTGGACTAGAGTGAGACCCTACCTCGAAAAACCAAAAAAAAAAAAAAATGTGTGCACACACACACACATACACACACACATACACACACATATGTGTGCTCCATGCATATGCATGAGGACTCAGGAGCTTCCCCCCCCCCCTTTATTTTTTTGGTTAGTCTGGCTGAATAGCTCTTAGCTCTCCATCTGCCGTTCCTCCATCAGTACTGGGGTTACCGGAATGTGTGAGCATGCCTTGCTTTAAAAAATATATTTTTATTTATTTTTTTGGAGAGAGAGAGAGAGAGAGAAAGAGAGAGTATGGGTGGCACTCTCAGGTCTCCAGTGAATTCAAGATGAATGTGCCACTTTGTGCATCTGCTTTTATTTGGGTGTTGAGGAATCAAGCCTGGGTTGTTAGGCTTTGCAGGCAAGTGCCTTAACCGCTGAGCCATCTCTCCAGCCTCCATGTCTGACTTTTTATGTGGATGCTGGGCATCAAACTCAGGTCGTCATGCTTGTTCAGAAAGGCTGAACCTGCTGAGCCATCTCTCTATCCCTTTAAAAGGAGGTCATGCTATCTGCTCACAGGGACACTGTCCCCAACACTTCTCTGTGACCTAGCTTCTTTTCAGCCCTCTGTTTGCTCTCTGTCTCCAAGATCTGATCTTGCTGTTAGGGTAGGGAGCCAGGTAATGCCAGCCCACCCACCCATCACCTCTCCTGCCTCTAATCTTCTCCTCCCTCCAAGCTCAGACTGACCTCTGAACCTTAGCACCTGTCCTCCAGGGATCCCTTCCTCTGCTGTCTGTGTCCTCCTTTCAGTATTCACTGTGGTATCTCTACTCATCCTTGGAGATCCCTAAAGCCCACAACTTCTTCCAACGCCCTTCTGAACTTTCCAGAACGATCCATTCTTACTGCATGACATTGTACATGTGGCTCTGAAACTTGCCTATTTCCTTCAACGTTTTTCTTTTCTTTTTTCCCTTCTGTACATGTATGTATGTGGTGTGTGTACATGTGGTATTCACATTTATTTGTGTGTGTGCACACGCATGTAGAGGCCAGAGGTCAATGTCTCGTGTCTTACTCAACTGTTCTCCACCTGATTCTTTGAGACTGGGTCTAGAGCTTACCCATTCATCTAGACTGGGTATCCAGTAAGTTCCTGTCTCTACCTCCCCAGGGCTAGGATTACAGGTGTATGCCATCATAACTGGCATTTTACGTGGTAAGCACTTTACCCATGAGTCATCTCCCCAGCCCCATCCTCAGTGTTTTTCTTACCCCATATTTTAAGAGCTGCCTGTTAGCCCACTTTAAGGATATACTATGCTATATTTGATGATTCCCCTGTAGCCCCTGGTGAGGGACACATGATTTCAATGATCAGCAGTGCAGAGTATGTCGTAAACATTTTATTTACTTATTTATTTTTGAGACAGGGTCTCTGTAGCCTAGTCTGGCTTGGAACTCCATAAGTAACCTAGACCTGATTTAAACTAGAAGCAATCTTTCTGCCTCAGTCTCTCAGTGGTTCAGTTGTAGGTTTGCACCACCATATTGGCTGCAAAGAATGTTCTTGTGTGTACAATCTTGGCATGATGTGGAAGGGTAGTTCAGCACAGAAGCCGAAGGTACAATTTTAATTGCGCAATCAGATGACAGAAAAGCACTGAGGAGGGGGCTGGGGAGATGACTCATGGGTAGGTACAATGCCAGCTGAGGTGGCATCCACCTGTAATCCTAGCACTGAGAGGTGGAGACCAGGAACCTCCTGCACTTACTGAATACCCAAGCTAGCTGAATTCTAATTAAAATTAGAAAAGTAATCCATAAACCTGTGTGAGTTCAGAAGTGGAAGCAGGAGGATCAGAAGTTCAAGGTCATCAAAGACAGCTTAGCCTCCTTGTGTTTCAAGAAGGGAAGAAAAGGGAGGAAGGGAAGAGAAGGAAATGGAAGAAGAGAGGGGAGAGCCAAGAGGAAAAGGAAAGGAAGGGAAGAAGGGAAAGAAAAACCTTCTCTCTCCACAATGTGAGGGCCGGCTTAGGTGCCCTCTCATTTTGAGATTGTGTTCATGACCTGTTCAAGCCTGAGGAAACTGAAAGTCAGTGACCCCTTTTGGGAGGACACTGGCCTTGACTCCCAGGAACCTCACCTGGCCCCGCCCCTTTCCTCCTGTAGGACAGTGAGGTCTCAGAGGCCCTGAAGGCCTGTGGGGAGGGGGAGCAGCTGGGCTGAGATGAGCCCTTTGTTTTGCTGATGGACACACTGGGGTTTCTTTTGCTTTTGTTTCTTCATTCTTGGTGGCTTTGAAAGTGACAGGAGCCCAGGGAATATGCAAGTGAATCTGGTGCTGGATGAAAGGCTGTGGCAGAGGAGGGACCAGGTGACAGCAGTAACAATGGCTTTAGCCCAGAGAAGCAGGTTGGGGGCTTATTTAGCTACTTCCCCATTCATTCCTTCATCAACCCATCCATCCATACAACTGCCTCTAAGCATTTTCCTGACCCTGTTTGCAGGGGTCCTAGTCCTGGTAGATACCTCATAGAACAGGAGGGGCATGGTGCAGGGGTAACCAGAGAATCAAAGTCAGGCTGTCTAAACCCAGTATTTTTTTTCCTTTTGGGGAGTGGGGATGGAACCCAGACCACCTGCCTGCTAGGCAAGAGTTCTCCTAGGAGCTACAGCCGCTTGTTTCCTTTGTCTTTGGAGACAAATTCTTGGATAGCCAGGGATGACCTTGAACTCACTATTGTCCATGCAAAAAAAAAAAAAAAAAAAAAAAAAAAAAAAAACCACAGTTCTTACCTCAAAAGAAATAAGAGATAATTTTTTTTTCCTGGAGCCAAATGTTACTGAACGTGGCCCAGCAAAACTGATTTAGTTTACCCCAAATTCTAGTGTGATAATAGTTTCATGAAGTTTTTTTTAAAGTATTTTATTTATTTGAGAGAGAAAAAGAGAGAATACGGGTGCTCCAGGGCCTTCTGCCACTACAAAAGAACTCCAGAAGCATTCACCACTTTGTGCACCTTGCTTTACGTGGGTACCAAGGAATGGAACTGGGGCTGACAGGCTTTGCAAGCAAGCACTTTTAACCACTGGACCATCTCCTCCTTAGCCCAGTTGTACTGACGTTTTTATAATAAGAGAATAAAGAAAGTCGTAAGGGAAAAAAAAACCTTTTCAAAAATCCATTAGTGGAGGGCTGGGAAGATGGATCCGCAGCAGTTAAAGGCACTTGTTTGCAAAGCCTGCCTGCCGGGTTCAATTCCTAAAGCCCCAAACAAAAAGTGTCACAAGGACCTGGCATTACTTTGCAGGGTCAAGAGTACCTGTGTGTGCACGTGTGCGTGCACACACACTTTCAAATACATGCATACCTACATACATAATGAAAACATCAGGGAGGCAGGATACAGCAACGCGAAGACCTTCAGGTAAGGCCTCAGAGGCTGTCTGATGACAGCCTTAGCTTTTGAGTTAGTGGAAGCGAGGATTGCTTGTCATTACAAAAGGATTTACCTAATGAGTCACAAGGGTGTTAGGTCACACAGAGGAGGGCAATAACTGGCTACTGAAGGGCTGAGAGCCTGGACCCATAACATCCCAACTCCATACTCACTCTGCAGCTCTCATCATCCTGTCTGCCTAGTGGGTTTTCAGTGGAGGGAAGGCTGCTTCCAGGAACTTTTGTTCACACTGTATTGTAGAGGATGACCTTGAACTTCTGATCCTCTTGCCTCCTCCTCCTAAGTGCTGAGATCACGGGTTTGTACCACCATACATACATGGTATACATGATGCTGGGGAGGGAACTTGGGGTTCCATGCTACCCACTTGTGGTACCCCAATCTTTCTGCCACACCCAGTTGAAGCTATTAGACTATACCTCTATGCTTCTAATGCAAAACTGGGGAAAGGGACTGGGAGATACCCAGAGTGCTTGCCTAGCATGTCTGGAGTCTTTAGTTCCAGCCCCGGCACTGAATGCAACCCAGTGTATGGTGCATAGCTGAAATCCCAGGACCTGGGATGTGGAGGCAGGAGAATCAGAAGTTCAAGGTTATCTTTAGCTGAAAGGCAATTTCTTGCAAAGCCTGCCAGCCTGGGTTTGAGTCCCCAGTGTCCAAGTAAAGACAGATGCATGTATCTGGAATTTGTGGGCAAGAGCCTTTAACTGCTGAACCATTTCTCCATCCCCTCCCCCACCCATTGCTTCTGGAGCATCAAGGAAAAGGCAACCTTGCAAACTACAGAACAAGCACGAGACTCAGGGAGGCTCCTCAGGGGTGGTGACTCATAAGCAGAATTTTGAAGGATGAATAGGAATTTGCCAATGAAACAGCTCAAAAAAATCCCAACTGCTCTCTCCCAACCACACACAAGCTGGGAAATTCACACAGGTCTTCTTCTTTTTTTATTATTTGGTTTTTCGAGGTAGGGTCTCAGTAGCTCACTATGTAGTCTCAAGGTGGCCTTGAACTCATGGTGATCCTCCTACCTCTGCCTCCTGAGTGCTGGGATTAAAGGCGTGAACCACCATGCCCGACTTTTTTTTTTTTTTTTTTTTTTTTTTTTGTCACAGGTCTTCAAAAGAGCTCTCCACCATGAGCTAGAGAGAGAGAGAGCCTCCTCTGTCCTTCAGAGTTGCTGTGGGGAGGGACGGGATTCTGGCTCCTTTGGCCCCTGCAGCACTGAATTCATCCCAGTCTCCTCCCTGGATTCGAGTGCTCCAGGCCTATTCTCCCAGGGCCTGAGTAGATTTATTCTGTCCCAGGTTTTGCCAACTTGGCTCTTACTTTCCATTACCTGGAGAAATATATTTCTTGGGCTGTTCCCAGAGGAGCGATGTGAGGTCATTACTCTGTGACTTGTTAGACTATAAAGGAGCCGTCTTGCACCCATCTGGCTTTGGGCCAGGAGGCTGGGTGATTTTGAACCATCATCCTTTGTGGTGTGGGCAATGATGGGTCTGCATACAAGGGAAGTGGGTGTCAGTGATTATTTGTGGGTGCACATTAACTACGTCTCCCAGTCAGGCCTCTGTTTTCACCAAGCTTGGGGGCGCCTGAGAAACTTCTAGTGTCTCTGCTGACAACCCCTTAAGGGAGAAATAATGCTTCCAAGTACACGCCAGGAGGGCTGGGAACGTGGCTCAGCAGGTAGAGTGCCTGCTTAGCATGTATTAAGCCATGGGTTCGATTCCTGCATAAATTGGGCAAGGTGGTGCCCACCTGTAACCATAGGAGGCAGGAGGGATCAGGAATTCAAGGCCATCCTTGGCTATATAGTAGGTTCTAGGCTAGCTTGGGCTACATGGGACCCTGTCTCCAAAAAACAGAATGTAAAAGAAAATGTATAGTTTCATGCCTATCATCCTAGCATTGGGATGGCTGAGGTGGGATTGTTGTGAGATGGAGGCCAGCCTGGGCTATAGAGTGAGTCCCAGGTTAGCCTGGGCTAGAGTGAGATAGATAGATAGATGATAGATAGATAGACAGACAGACAGATTGATAGACAGACAGACAGATCAATAGACAGACAGACAGACAGATTGATAGACAGACAGACAGATCAATAGATAGACAGACTGACAGATAGATGATAGATGACAGACAGACAGAGAGACAGATAGATGACAGATGACAGATAGATAAGAATGTGCACCAGGCTCTGCAGCCATCAAAACCTGGCTGATTGGCTCTTACCCTGCCAACCTGCTTGTCTGGCTGGAAGCTGGAAGTGGACTTTCACAAAGCTGTCATCAGAATGGGTCAGTAATGGCAGTTGCTTCTTGGTCCTCACCTCTGTACTTTCTTCTCCATCAATGCTCTCTGCAGCAAAGTCCCTGGCGGCAGGCCTGGGAACAGACCCACAAGGCATGGTGTACTTCATGATTCCCATGAGCCATGACCTGACTCCATGGTGTCAATGCGGAAACAGGGTCTCCTGTAATCCCAAGGCTGGCCTCAAACTTGCTGTACAGCTGAGGATGGACCTTGAACTCCTGCTCCTCCTGCAGCTGAGATTACATGCATGTGCCAGCCAACCTGGACAGAGACAGAAGGGGCACACCAGGGCCTCTTGTCACTGGAAACAAACTCCAGAAGCATGCACCACTTGGCACATTTGGCTTTAGGTGGATCCTAGGGAATCAAACCCTGGCCATCAGGCTTTATAAGAAAGCACCTCTAACCACTGAGCATCTCTCTAGCCCCCCATTATTATTTTAAGTGCATGTATTTCTAGGGTACTGTGATAACTTGGTACATGTATACAGTGTACAACGATCAAATGGGGTAGTTAGCATTTCTATCAACCATTCAAAAATCAGTGTATATGTGTGTGTATGTATGTATGTATGTGTGTGTATGTGTGTGTGTGTGTATGTGTAGTCCCTGTGGAGATCACAGGACCACCTTGGGTGGCGCTCCTGATTCACCTTGTTTGAGACAGGATCTCAGTTAAGCTAGACTGAATGGCCAGTGAGCTCCAGGGATCTGCCTGTCTCCACTTCCCCAGCGCTAGGGTTAGAAGTAAGCCCTGCTTTTTTTTCCATTTGGACTTCCAGCAAACACTTCACCAATTGAGCTATCTCCAATTTTTTAAAGACAGCATCTCCCTATATAACCTAGGCTGAGCTCAGTGTCCTCCGGCCTCAGGCCCTCAAATGTTGGGCTTGGAGCCCTGTGTTACCACAGCCTACTCCCAAAACTGTCTCTAATTAGCACATAAAATTTTACATATTTATGAGTACAGTGAAATGTTTTAATAGATGTATAAATGTACACTGGTGAAACCAGGGGGATTAATGTTTCTAAGCCCTTGTCATTACTGGTTTTTCCCCCTCAGTGTGAGGATAGAACTCAGGGCCTCACACACATCAAGCAAACAGGCCTCCAGCTGCCCTTGTCGTGACTTCTTCCTGAGAGGAGCCTTTGAGGGCCTCTGTTCTAGTTATTCAGAGGTTAGACAATAGTCATTGTGGAAGCTCAAGCTAGTTCAAGGCCAACCTGGGCTACATGAGACTTTCTGAAAATAAACCAGACCAAACCAACCGCCCAATGTCCTGTCAAGCTGAGACAAAGGGAGCCATATAGTGTGGAGTGTGAGCCTCGAGGGTGACTTCAGCCGAGGCTCTAGTCTGCAGGGTGAGACTTTGGCCATTTCCTTGTGCAATGGAAAGAAATGTTACATTTCATTCATGAAAATAGAAGTTCAGGGTCAGGGAACATGGCTCATTTGGTAGAGTGCCTGCCTAGGATGCAGGAAGACCTGGGTTCGATCCCCAGCACTGACTGCATCGGAGTGGTGACACACACCTGTAATCCCAGCAATTGGGAGGTAGAGGCAGGAAAATCACAAGTTTAAAGTCATCTTTGGCTACATAGTGAGTTCCAGACCAGCCTGGGCGCCATAAGATCTTGTCTTACGGGACTCAACCACTTTGGCTGTCCCTCTGTCCTTCCAAAAAAGTGGGAGATGCCAGGGGCCAGCAAGGAGGATGAAGTGTGAGGGAAGATGGAAGGTGAGCCTCAGGGACCCCATGTACGCACTCCTGCCTGGTTTCTGCCGCAGGGTGAAAAATCCAACATACTTTCTGAAGCTCCCAGCGGTGACTGCGGTTAGCTCTCAGACCGGCTATTTTTGCATGGCCAGGATCCTGCCTGGGGATGGATGGTGGTGGACCGAGTCTATCCTTAGTTCCACGCTGCCCTCTGGTGGTGGAATGCGGAAACGCAGGGTGGAGGCTTGGCTGGGATGGGGTGGGGGAAGAAGGGAGAGATCAGGGTCCAGCCAGCAATAGGGCGTCACTCTAAGTCCCCACCCCTCACCCCCTACTTAATCATTTCTATGGCCCCACCTAGACCTTTTCTCTTCCCCTAGCTCCCCTGGAAAGCACCTAGGCCAGTCCCATCTGCAGCCAGGAAGGTTTGAGTGTGCTTCCCCAGTGGGCCTTGCCTACCAGGAGATAAGGGGGGGATGGGCAGGTGGGCAGCATTTGGACCTGAGCCGAGCAAGGCTCTGCCATCTAATTTTGAGGACAGGTTTTGAAGATACAGGCGTCGAGAGCAGAATTATGGACAAGTATACCACTGATGTGGGATCTGGGGGTTCAGGGAGTCCCCAAGATTTATGAACCCCACATTTTGGGTTCTTTTCTAATCTTCAGTGAAGAATAAAATGATGGACTCAAGAAGGATAAATTGGGCTGAAGAGATGGCTTAGCGGTTAAGGCGTTTGCCTGCAATGCAGAAGGACCAGAGTTCAATTCCCCAGTGCCCATGTAAAGCCAGATGCACACATGGTCTGGGGTTCATTTGCAGTGGCTGGAGGCCCTGGTGCACCTCTGTCTGCCTCTCTCTCTCTCTCTCTCTCTCTCTCTCTCTCTCTCTCTCTCTCTTTCTCTCTTTCTCTGTCTTAAATAAATAAAATATTAAGAAAGAAGGATAAATGATGAATATTGAGTTTATTTGGGGAGAAATCACAAATTGTGGAGCTTATTTAAGGGGAATTGGGATCTGGGAAGCAAGGCCAGAACACGTTTCCATGTGGAAAACATATTTAAGAAAGACTGAAGTTATAGGGGAAATAAAACTGGAGTAAAGCAGGGAGCACGTGGAGAGCTCCAAGGAGCAGGTGTGTTTCCAGGGAAGGGTTAGAGGGGCTGCCGACATGTGAAAAGCTAAAAGAAACAGGCTTATTTAAAGAGAAATCCAAATGCATTGAAAGAGAAGTTAGAGTGGACCCAGACTTGTGGCAGCCATCGATGAGAAAAGCAGGCTTCTCGGGAAAGATTAGAGCGGGCCTCGGACGCGTGGAAGGTGGGATCTAGGAGCGTGTGGAGGAGGCAGAAGAGATACACCCGGATTCCCCTGGCGCTTTCCCGTGGACGGAAGCTAAGGGAAGGTTAGGGAGAGCACCATGAGGTAGGCTCCAGTGTGAATGAGTGCAGGTGGGCTTAGCGGCCCCAGGGAGGTTGGAAATGCAGCCAGGGGGAGATTCCTAAGGCGGAGGCGAGAGACAGGGGTTCCCATCCTCACCCAGCCAGGCTGCCGGGGGAGGCTAGGGACCGAAACTCAGTGTGTGTGGGGATCCAGGCCATACAAGATGAGAGTTGATCACATGAGGGTCCCTGAAGGGAAGAGAGAGAGAGAGAGAGAGAGAGAGAGAGAGAGAGAGAGAGAGAGAGAGAGAGAGAGAGAGAGAGAGAAGCTGCCCACCTTTATGGTGTCAGATGATTCAGGTTCGCAGGGGAAAGGCCAGCGGATTGGTTAATACATTCGGAGGTCAGAGCCCAGTCAACCCACAGCTGGGGCTGGGGTCGTCGTGCCTGTCAGACACGAGTTCCAGTTCTGCCAGGAGAGCTGGCATGCGGCCCTCAGTCCCTGACTGAGACTGGCTCCATCCTGGTTTCTTTCACTGCCACAACAAAGCCCCGTAGTGTGGAGCCTGTGTTAGACGAGTCTGCCACTGGGCTGGCCAGGTGGCTCAGGGACTAAATGCATCAGCACCAGGACCTGAGTTTGAATCCCCAGACCCCACTTCAATCCTGGGAATGGTGGAATGTGCCTGTCACTCCAGAGCTGGGGGAGCAGAGGCAGGGGTCCCTGGGCTTTCTGGCTCGCTGGACTAGCCGAATTCGTGAGCTCTGAGTTCAGACAGAGCCGCCGCCTCAAAACTAAGATGGAGAGAGACACCGAATGTCAGCCTCTAGCTTCTGAGAACTCACCTGCACACACCTGCACATATGCACACACATGAACATCGCACACACATGAGCATTGCACACACATAAACATCACACATGTGCACATCACACACATGAACATCACACACACATGAGCATCACAGACACATGAACATCGCACACACGTGAACATTGTACACGTGAACATCACACACACGAACATCACACACATGCACTCCACACACGGGGTTTAAAAAAGCAGCCGTACGCCCAGATCTCCACATAGCCAGGGAGAGGGGATGAGGCTGTCCCGTCCACCCGAGCCCTCCCAGGGCTCCCCTCACGACAAGGACAGCCTTACCGAATGCTGCCAGTACTTGTGACGGGGCTCTCCCCCAAACTATCAGAACCCCTCAGGGCTGGGGTGTGGAGTGCGTGTGTGGCCCCAAGGTCCATCCCAGTACCCTCAGAATTTGTTTTCAAGCACACACACAAATTGCTACAATGGTTGTTCGTGAACATCACGCACGCTCCACCTAGAATCAGTGATTCTGAGAATCTGGCCATAAGTCTTCATTTCCTCCCATCTCCCTCCTTGGATGGGATGCGGCTCTGAGTGGCAAGGGGCAGACGCGGTGCCTTTCCTCGAAGTGGCCATCAGGAGGCGCCCTCCTCAGAGGAGCCGTGGCTCTGGGCCACCACAAGGCCCTTCTGCAGCCTCAGAAGTTAGCAGCGTGCACTCAGTCACATCTAATGGCCCAGCTGTGTTCAAATGTTCACAATTATTTCCCAAGAAATTTTGCTTTTTATTTATTTTTTATTTTATTTTATTTTTATTTTTTTTGGTTTTCGAGGTAGGGTCTCGCTCTAGCCCAGGCTGACCTGGAATTCACTCTGTAGTCTCAGGGTGGCCTTGAACTCACGGCAATCCTCCTACCTCTGCCTCCTGAGGGCTGGGATTAAAGGTGTGTGCTGTCCGGGGCGAAAGCTTTTGGGGGCCTTTGGAGGCACACCCTGGCTTAATCTCAGGATGGCACCTGACGGGCTTAGCTTAATGAGTTTCAGGAGGTGATCTCAATTGGCTGTTATGCACAGGTTCTTACCATTAGCCCTCTGATTGGTCAGGAAGCTCTATATATTCTGCCTCATTCCCCGAAATAAAAGGCACACATTCATCAACCCACAAGCAGTGTGTGTGTGTGTGTGTATCTGTATGATCACTGCCCCCGCGGGCGGCGGGCAGTGATAGTGTGCCACCACACCTGGCTAAAGTTTGCTTTTTAAAAACTATATTTTATTTATTTGTGTATGAGAGAGAGAAACAGGCACACCAAGGCCTCTGGCCACTGCAAATGAGCTCCAGATGCATGCGTCACCTTGTGTATCTGGCTTTACGTGGGTACTGGGGAATTAAATCCCGGTCCTTCGGCCTTGTGGGCTAGCACCTTAACTGCTGAGCCATTTCTCCAGCCCTGCTTTTCTTTTTTGAACCCGGGTCTCTAACCCAGCCCTTACTTCAACAAGTAGCTGAGGATGACTTTGGACTTCTGATCCTCCTGCCTCTACCTCCCAAGCACTAGGATTACAGGCCTGTAACCCAGAATTTTCATGCATGCTAGGCAAATTCATATTTATTCATATATTTATCTGCAAGCAGAGAGAGAACGGGCACACCAGGACCTCCAGCCGCTACAAATGAACTCCAGATGCATGTGTCACTTTGTGCATCTGGCTTTATGTGGGTACTGGGGAATCAAACTGGGGTTGTTAGGCTTTGCAGGGAAGCACCTTAACCACTGAGCCATCTCTCCTTAGGTAAGTTCTTTACATCTCTAACCCCAAAGTGAGTCCAAGGGCTCAAGCTTCTGCTCTGACGGATGAGGAAGCCCATTTCCCACACATCACACTTCTGTTTCCCCTCAAGCAATGTGATTCCTATGAAATCAAGGCCGCAGCAAGCAGGCCTAAAGGAACGGAAGGGCTGCTGGTGCAGGAACCTGGTAAGTCACAATGGAGACTTGGTCCCCCATTCTGAGATGCTAGAGACCATGGGTGTTCTTTCCTGGAACCAGGGGGAATCTTACCTGCTGAGCCACCTCCCCAGGGATTTGTTTATTTGTTTGCTTGGTTTTTTTTATTATTTTAAATATTTTATTTATTCATTTCCAATCAGAGAAATACAGAGAAAGAGAGAGAGAGAGAGAGAGAGAGAGAGAGAGAGAGAGAGAGAGAGAGAGAGAGAGAGAGAGCACACCAGGGCCACCACCTTGTGGGTCTGGCACATGTGGATACTGGTGAATTGAACCCAGGACCTTAGGCACTGGAGGCAAGTGCCTTAACCAGCCCTGTTTGCTTGGTTTTTGAGGTTGACCTGTGTAGCTGAGGATGACCTTGGACTTTTGACCCTCTGGACTCCACATCCCAAGTACTGGAATTACAGTCGTGGTATTTCTCTGGTGCTGGGGATGGAACCCAAGGCTTGGTGCAAGCTACGCCTGCTCTCCACCCACTGAGCCACACCCCCAGCTCAGACACAGGATCCAGTTCTCTAGGCTAGAGCTGTAAAATGGGGTCATTTTGTGTTGAAAAAAGCACTTTCCACCCCCACCTCTGGGTGAGGGTTTCTCTCTCTCTCTCTCTCTCTCTCTCTCTCTCTCTCTCTCTCTCTCTCGTTTTTTGTTTTTTGAGGTAGGGTCTCCCTCTAGCCCAGGCTGACCTGGAATTCGCTATGTAGTCTCAGGATGGCCTCAAACTCATAATGACTAAAGGCATGCACCACCATCCGGCTTTGTTGTTTTGATTCCAGTCATACTAGTGACTGTGACCGGATGCCTTACTGATTTGCGTTTCCTTGGTGGCTAAGAGCAGCCGCGTCTTTTCATATTCTTGTTGACCATTTGTCTGCCTTCAAAGGAACTGTCTCTTCAGATGCTCTGCACGTTTTTAAATTGGTTATTGGGTCTGGGAGAGAGAGATTGGTCAGTGGTTAAAGGTGGCTCTGGTTCAATTGCCCAGTAAGTACAAATATTTAAAAAAAACAAAGTGAAATTGCTTTTTGACTTATTTAAGGTGTTGCTGGGGGTGGACCCAGGGCCCGGCAGGTGCGGATCTCACTGTCCACCATGGAAGCAGGTGCCACCTCCAAATGACTTTTGTCACATTGAATTCTGGAGGATCCTTGTGCTTTGGGGTTTCAGAATTGAGAAGGGGTGCTTGCTCACCAGGTCCTGGGTTCCTTTCCCAGCACCACAAAATGAATAAATAAACAAATAAAATGAATTAAGCCACAAGGATCTGGAACGGAGGGCAAGTTGGCCTGCTGTTCTCAATGGCCGATACTACTAGTCCCAGAACTGAAATACCCGTATGGTGGCAGTCAGATCTGCCGAGGCAGGCTCTGGTCCCCTCAAGCAGGCCGGAGCAGCACTTTGGAGCAGGTATTGGGCACCCTGTGGCTTTGCAGCCTCTCACAAGTGCCCTCTGCCCGGTGCAGTCCTCTGTCTTCTGACATGGATGCCCGACCCGTTCAGCCACATGGGCCCCAGGTCCAGCTTCCGTCCTGCCGTTGGGATGGGAGCAGGAGGAGAGTGAGGCCGTCCTGGTTCTCAAGGGACCTGTGGCTAGTGTGTCCTCCATGTGGTCACCACACCAGTGCCCACCTGCTTGCTTTGGTAAGTGCAAAGGCTTGCATCTGGTGTGGCCCCCAAATCCCATGAGCTAAGGGATCGGCCCTTATGGTGGTGCTCTTAGAAGGTGGGGCTTACCTAGGAAGTCCTCCGTCAAGGGAGCTGTATACCCTTCAAGGGATCATGGGGGTCAGTTCCTTCTCTTTCATTCCTGGCCCTGGCCATGAGGTAAGGAAGTTTTGTCTGGCACGTGCTCCAGCCAAGTTGGGACAGTTCCAAATTAGTGGGGCTAAATGATCAAAATTACCAAAACTATGAGCCAAAGAAATCTCTCTTTGTGCACATACATGCTCACATGTGTGTTGGTAAATGTACGGATACACGCATGTGGAGGCCGGAAGTTGATGTTGGATATTGTTCTCACTCTTCACTTTATTATGATCTTTTTTTTTTTTTTTTTTGGTTTTTCGAGGTAGGGTCTCACTCTAGTCCAGGCTGACCTGGAATTCGCTATGTAGTCTCAGGGTGGCCTTGAACTCATGGTGATCCTCCTACCTCTGCCTCCCGAGTGCTGGGATTAAAGGCGTGCGCCACCACGCCCAGCTATGATCATTGTTTTTTGAGGCAAGCCTCACTCTAGCCCTGGATGATCTAGAATTCACTCTGTAGCCCAGGCTGACCTTAAACTCATGGCAATCTTCCTACCCCAGCCTCTCAAATGCTGGAATTACAGGCATGGATTACCTCTCCCACCTTTCTACCTTGTTTCTACCTCAATGATTCAGCTTGAAGAGCCAGCCAGCAAGACCCTTTCTCCATCTCTCCCGCGCTAGGTCACAGGTGTGCACTGGAAATTACTTTACCCTCTGAGCCCCATCTCTCCAGCCCTGTTTCTTTATAAGTTAATGTCTCAAGGGTCTTGGTTCAGTCACAGAAAGCAATTTGCTCTCGCTGTTGAGGAACCATCTCCGTCTAAACTTCCCCAGTGTCGTTGGCCAGCTCCCATTATCAACCAATTGTGAGTAAGAAAAGGGTCACAAGCTGCTGCATGAGGTGGCACAAGCCTGCACAAGGCAGGAGGATCAGAGTTCAAGGTCATCCTTAGCTACATAGTAAGTTTGAAGCTAGCCTGACCTACCTGAGAACCTGTCTCACAAAGACAAAAAATAAAAAAGAAAGAAGAAAGGAAGGGAAGGGAAGGGAAGGAAGGAAGGAAGGAAGGAAAGAAGGGTGGAAGGGGTCCTGAGGTTTGTAAGGACAGGAGACCCTAGTATCTGATTGGCAGGTAGACCCACATTTTTCTGGTTCCGCCCCTTGTGGTGAGCTGCAGTCAATAGTGGTTGTGACCCATCTGGCCAGCTCTGTGGGCCTCCCTCTCTGCTTCTAACCACAGCCTCTCTTCCTGCTCTGCTCTGTGCATCTGCAGAGGTCTGAACCTCTGATAGCAGAGCACCTGCTGTGCACCTCTCACTGTGCGGAGAGGTGGTGGTGGGGCCTGGGAAGAACTGAGTCCCTCGCCTGAAACCTGGATGCTGGCCAGGGGTAGAAGAGGCCCTGGGAACTTCGTCCATAACCTGGGAAGGGAGAGAGAACTTTGCATTTCTTCTTTGCAGATGAACAAACAAGTTAGAGTTCCAGGGACTAATACAGCATTTTGATGACAGCTTTTCCAGCTCTCTCTCTCTCTCTCTCTCTCTCTCTCTCTCTCTCTCTCTCTCTCTCTCTCTCTCTCTCTCTCTCTCTCTCTCTCTCTCTCTCTCTCTCTCTCTCTCTCTCTCTCTCACACACACACACACACACACACACACACACACACACACACACACACAGTGGAGGAGCTGTAGTACGTACGTTGGCCACCAGATGGCGCGCTAACGCTGCATTTGCTCCAGCAGCTCCGGAGGGGACGATCCCACCAGCAGGAAAGCTGGAAGGTCCAGCTGATTTGGGTTCACGCACCTCATTGGTGCTTTATGTAAGGATCCAGATCCGGACGAGTCCTGCGCATCCCTCACCTTCCTTTTCTTTTCTTTCCCTCCCTCCTTCGATCCTTCCCTCCCTAAACAGTCTCAGGTGGCCCAGATTGGCCAGTCCAGAGGTGACCCTCCAGAGTGCTGGCACACCCTCTACCCAGCCGTCCCCCTTCGGAGTGTGCCAAGAAAGCCAGAGTGAATGTGTATGGGGAGGGGACGAGACAGTCTGGTCCTGTGTACCTGTGTACTAGCCGAGGCTCCTCTGCTGTCCTCCCAGGACCCCAGGGTCCCAAGCTCTCCCTGCAGCTCTGATGCCACCCTAGGGGAGTGAGCAATTCCCTCCAAGGGCACAGGCCTTTCTTCAAGGCCACGGAGCACTCCCTGGGGGAAGGCTCGGGTCCATCAGCCTCTGCGTCCTCAAAGCTTCTAGGGCTGTTTGGGGCTCACGTGTCCTTTCTTGTGTCCACTGGTCCTGTGTCTTCATCCTGCCCTGTGCCAAGTGGGGGTGGACTGGAACACGACCCTCTTCAGGCTTGCAGGGTGGAAGCATTAATCATTTTTCTCCACTTCTTTTCCTTTTAAAATAATTTGTTCTTTTATCGACATTAAAAAAATTTATTTATTCATTTTTCAAGCAGAGAGAGAGAGAGAGAGAGAGAGAGAGAGAGAGAGAGAGAGAGTGCACCAGGGCCACCAGCTTGTGGGTCTGGCTTATGTGGGTACAGGGGAATTGAACCAGGGGCCTTAGGCACTGGTGGCAAGTGCCTTAACTGCTGAGCCATCTCCCTAGCTCTTGACATTTTTTTTATTAAGTAGAAACTGTATGAAGACATCATGTGTTGGTACCTCAGTTTCCCTCCTCCCTGCCCCCATCCACTGAGGGCCCTCCTCAGTGGGACTGCTGGTGGGCACCGTGGGGTTGTGGGCCATGAGCGGTGCCCGCAGCAGTCAGGCATGGGGGTGGGGCAATGTCTCTGGATATTCCCACCACCTTGGCTCTTACAATCTTTCCACTCCCTCTTCTGTAAAATTCCCTGGTCCTTAGTGGGTGAGTTTTAAGTCTACTTTAGTGTTGAGCTCGCAGAAGCTTCTGGATTTCTGTGTTGGTACGTTTTTAGGATCCTCAGTGTCTGTCTCCATCACCCTGGCACAGGTTTTGTCAATTTTTTTGTTTGCTTATTTTACGAGGTAGGGTCTTGCTCTAGCCCAGGCTGACCTGGCATTCACTCTGTAGTCCAGGCTGGCCCTGAACTCATGGCGATCCTCCTACCTCTGCCTCCCAAGGGCTGGAATTAGAGACATGCGCCACCAGGCCTGGTTTAGTGACAATTTTTATATGCGTGTAAGTGTATTTTGGTCACGTTCTCCTCCTTGCTACCCTCTCTTCCCCACGCTCACGGAATCCCTTCTTCTCAACCAACACCCTCTTAGTTTCATAACTTTTCTTATATGCACGGAGTTGATGTTTTTATTAAATATTTATTTATTTGTGTGTGTACGTATGAGTGCACCCGGGTCTCTTGCTGAAGATGAACACCGATGTGTCACTGTTTGCCCCTGGCTTTATACGGTGGCTCTCCCATATAGACCATGTCCCATAGTGCACCTCGCCCACGGGCTTTGCCAACAAGCCATCTCCCCAGCCGCACCACTGAGTGTAATTAGGGAGCGTGTATGATGAGTGGCAGGTTACTTAGGGAGCGTGGGCAGCGTACTGTGGGTTACACCACTGCTGCAGCCCCCAGTGTCTGCGGAGGCATGGGGCCTCACACCCTTCCACCACTGGTGCTGCTTGGTGGGTTGAGGACTTTCAGCTGAGCGTGCACCTTCAGGGTGGGCTCCAGGGCCAACTTGGAGAGGGGCCTGATCAGGCCCCCAAACAGACAAGACGTGGCCCTGGGAAAATAGGTTCCCAGAGGGTAAGGGTCCGAAGGGAACAGCCTTGGCTGTCACCATATGCCTCTCCCTTCCCCTCCTGCCCTGACTGAGAACTGCTCCTGGGGCATAGTTGTTTTACAAAGTGTTCTATTTTGCAGAATTTTGAATCTACACCAAAAGGACAGAGTTGAGTAATGACCCTTGTATCTGCCCTAAAACTTCATCAGCCAGTAACCCCTGCCAGGCCTCCCCATCTGTGCCCCGGATGATCCTCAAGTTGAAGGAATCTCAGCCATCATCCATTTAAAAATATCTCAGTTCAGGGCTAGAGCGATGGCTCAGCAGTTAAAGGCGCTTGCTTGCAAAGCCTGAGAGCCTGGGTTTGATTCCCCAGCACTTACATAAAGCCAGATGCACAAAGTGGCACATGCAACTGGAGTTTGTCTGCAGTGGCAGGAGGCCCTGGCATTGTACCCATTTTCTCTCTCTCTCAAATAAATAAATTTAGAAAAATCTCGGCCCATAGCTCTACAAGATGCCAGGGCCTCCGCTACCAGCAAGCAGCCGGGGTTTTCAGGTGGGACACATTTCTTCCCGTTTGCATCAGGGACCCAAATGAACTCTGGGCGGCTGTGCCAGGCATCTTTGAAGCCTCAAATTTCCCCTTTATTTTCTACTCTTCATTTTGAAATCATTTCAGGTCTACAGGAAAGTTACAGAAATAGTACAAAGAATTCCCATTATGCTCTCATCTTACATAACCTCAGCGCGGTTCCCACCGGGAAGTTAACAGAGCTGCAGGCAGCCGTCTCTCTGCACTGTGGCCTTGCTCTTGCGCGGTCAGCTTGACGCTACGCCACGAGCGTCCCTCATCTGCCTTCAGCTCCGTAATTCATTAAGATTTGTCAAACGTGCTGCTTAGGTACTTGGCGCAATGTCAACTCTTGCTTACAATTCCTTTTGCATGTGTATCTGTTCAGTATGTATGTGTGTGGTGTGCGAATCCCTATGGGTGCAGGTGTGTGTGAACACACTTGTGTGTATTCCTACAGGTGAGGGTGTGTGTGAGCACATGTGTGTGTATCCCTGCAGGTGAGGGCATGTGTGAGCACAGGTGTGTGTATATCCCTACAGGTGAGGGCGTGTGTGAGCACAGGTGTGTGTATATCCCTATAGGTGAGGGTGTGTGTATTCCTGTGAAGATGTGTGTGCACACATATGTGTGCATTCCTGTGTGTATATTTCTGTGTGTGCACATTCCTGTGTGCATACGTGTGTACATTCCTGTGTGTGCACATGTGTGTACATTCCTGTGTGCATGTGTGTGCACATTCCTGTGTGTGCACATGTGTGTACATTCCTGTGTGCCCATGTGTGTACATTCTTGTGTGTGCACATGTGCAGATTCCTGTGTGCATGTGTGTGCACATTCCTGTGTGTGCATGTGTGTGTACATTCCTGTGTACACATGTGTGTACATTCCTGTGTGTGCATGCGTGTGTGCACATTCATGTTTGTGTGCATGTGTGTGTGGAGGCCAGAGGTAGATATCAGGCATCTGCATCAGTCCCCCTCCATCTTATTTCTTATTTTAGTTCTTTTTTTAAGAGAGAAAGAGAAGAGAAAGAGGCTGGAGGAAGAAAGAGAGGGAGAGAGACAAAGAGAGAATGTCACCAGGGCCTCCTGCAAAAAAGATCTCCAGTTGCATGTGCCACTTTGTGCATCTGGCTTTACATGGGTCCTGGGGAATCAAACTTGGAGAATCGGGCTTTGACAGCAAGAGCCTTTCACCACTGAGCCATCTCTCCAGCCCTCTGCCTGATTTTTCACAATGAGGTCTTGCACTAACCCTAGAGCTTATCGACAAGACAGCCAGCAAATCCCAAGGGTCCTGTCTCTGCCTCCTCAGCACTGGGGTTACAGGAGTGAGATGCCACCCAGCTTTTACATGGGTGCTGGGGACTGACTGCTGGTCCTCAGGCACAGCACAGACTACCTGAGCTCTCCAGCCCCCTCGTTGGGTTTTGTCTGATATTTTCTCCTGATTAAGTTTGGTTTATGTGCTTTGGAAGGAAGCTCATAGAAGGAGTTATTTCTATTTTTTAAAATCATCTTGGGGATACATGATGCCTGAGTTCTGTACAATGAAATCACTATTTCCCCCTCTGGACTTCATAAGTATCTGTGCTGGGGAATTTGAGACGAATTTATTTTTATCATAGCTTTGCTTCCTTGTTTTCTTGCTCACTGTTGAGTCTTGTCTGAAACAATTATTCCTGAGGAGTTGACCCAATATTTCCTTCCATGTGTAATACGTGAGTCTCTTCTGAGGAGAGGAGTGCTGCTGTCCAGCTCACATAAGTACTGCATCCTTTCTGGATTCTTGTTTGACTCTATGGTTCTACTTGTCTCGTTATTGAGACTGCCCTTGAGTGCCCGTTGGAAAGGCCTTCCCGTGAGTACCACCTTTGCCAACTGTGTCCTCATCAGTTTTCGAGCATGACCTTGCTCCCCGGTGTCATGTGTACTTGTCACACAGAGGCTCATCTTGGGCTTTCTTTTTAAAAATCATGATTATTATTTTGGTTTTTTGAGGTAGGGTCTCTCTCTAGCCCAGGCTGACCTGGAATTCACTATGTAGTCTCAGAGTGACCTCTAACTCTAGCATAAAATCATTATTTATTTGAGGGAGAGAGAGAGAGGGAGAGAGAGAGAAAGAGAGAAAACAGATGCACCCATGTCTCTTGCCTCTGTAAATGGACTGCAGACATATGCCACTTTGTGAATCTGTCTTTATGTAAGTATTGGGGAGTTGAACCTGGGCTGTCAGGCTTTGCAAGCAAGTGCCTTTGAATAATGAGCCATTTCTCCAGCTCTGGAATGAGCTGTTCCACCTAGGAGCTCATTTCCTGGGGCGCCATGGTTTAAGGACCAGGTGGGCTCACTGCTGTTGGGGCGCCATGGTTTGTAGACCTCTGAGCAGATAGAGCTGGCGAGCGTAGGTGCACACATGCACACACACCACACATGCACACGCACACACCGTGTGTATGCTGCTCAAGAATCTCGGGCATGTTAACATTTTCCTCTGCCCACCTTGCTCTACCTGGTTGCTGGGTCTAGACTTTATCAGAAAGAGCTATATACATTGCTGATTATACATCATGGAAATGTTGACATCTCCCTCCGCCTGTCTTTCTTTTATGTGGTTGCCGGGTCTCAGTATTATTGGGTCAAGAGGCTTGGCTCACCTTAGGGCCAGCAAAGATGGCCTCTGTGTGACAAGTACATCTGGACTTCTGGATGCCGGGGGCTCTATCCTGGCTTCCTGCATACAAGTTCTGATCCATCTAAAATGCACACTCCTTTCTGTGTGATGAGCACTGTGGCATTTGAAATAACTTTGGGCGCTTTCACAGGTTGTTTTTCCTTCAAGCAGGTGGGCCAGACAGTCCTTATAATCCTGTCTAACCTATGGGCAAGAGGTCTCTTTACCTGTCCAGATTGTGAAAAAGCAGGGCTTCTGCTATGTCTGGCTGCAATACTACATGAGGCCACTAGAGGGAGATGTTGTCCCCACAAACCGACTGGGGCCCAAGAGCTCTTTGGTCCATCCTCTGGGTTTATCACATCTTCCCCTGGACACGGTCACAAGGACATGCCATTGCCCGCCTTGTCAGGCTGCTTCTTGCTCCTTCCTTAACCCAGCTCGTTCTTTACAAGTCACACCCATGGGGGTCAACCAGATGCCGTGAGGGCCAGAGTGAAGGGTGTCACAGTGAGTGCTCCTGGCTGGCCAGGTGGAAGAAAGAGACACCAAGTCCTGGTTCCTCAGGCCTTCTCCTCTCTCCACTCGCTTTGTCCCAGGCGGCTGGGACACACAATGATGTCAGGTCATAAAGAAGTGACTTGGAACAGAACGCTTTGCTCTTAAAGGACAAAAGGCAGGTCATCTCCGATTTAAATCCACAAATAGAATCAGGCTCCCACATCCGCCCAGCATTTATATGGGTGCTGGGGATTCAAAGTCAGGTCCTCATGTGTTCAGCAAGCTCAGTATCCACTGAGCCACTTCCCCAGCCTTCCATCTTGTTTTCTTGAGACAAGGTCTCTCATTAAACTGAGAATTCACCAATTTGGCTAAACACGCTAGACGGCGAGACCCAGGGATCCCGCCAGACCACCTCCTCTGCTCTGGGGTTCCAAGCACGTTACTGCACCCAGCTTTCATGTGGGTGCTGGGGGACTCAATCTCTGTTCCCTTATGCTTGTGTGGCGAGCATTTTACCCTGAGCCCTCTCTTCAACACACATTTGGGTTTCATAGGATGAAAAGGTGGGTGGTGGTGATGGAAAGGCAAAACTTAAGGCCTCTGAACTGTGCAGTTGAAATGCCTGGTAAACTTTGGACTGGGAATGCAGCGCAGTTGGCGGAGTACTTAACCTGAGTCCAATCTCCAGCCCCACACAGATCCGGGAATGTGGAGCAGGCCTGCAATCCCAGCACTCGGAAGATGCACACAGGACGACCAGAAGCTCAAGGTTGGACTGGAGAGGTAGCTCAGTTGGTAAAGTTCTTGCTATGCAAACACAAGGGCCTGAGTTCTATCCCCAAAACCCACACAAAGTGCTGGGCATGGTGACTCACCTTGAACGTCATGGGGGAGGGGAGATGGGAGGATCCCTGGGGCTCCAGAGCCAGCCAGTGGAGACTGATTTGTGGGTTCCAGGCCAGTTAGAGACCCTGTCTTAAATAAAGGTGTACCTAATACCTGACATTGATACCTGAGGTTGTCCTCTGTCTTTCACATGTGGGCACACACATGTACTCACAGGCCCACAGGAACACACACACACACACACACACACACACACACACACACACACACATACAAGAAAAAAGAAGTTCAAGGTCATCCTCAACTACCTAGTGAGTTTGAGGACAGCGTGGGCTACCTGAGACACCATCTCAGTGTTTTTTTAAAAAGTAAAATTTTATGTTATTTTACCACAATGGAAAAATAAAAGTTGTCCAACTACCTGCGTATGTTGGCAGGCATCTGTCATGCCAACTACTCCAGAGGCTGAGGCAGGAGGATGCCTTGATATGAACCTGGACAATTCAGTGAAACCCTATCTTAAAATATAAAGTTTAAAGCCGGGTGTGGTGATGCACACCGTGAGTTCCAGGCCACCCTGAGACTACATGGTGAATTCCAGGTCAGTCTGGGCTAGAGGGAGACCCTACCTCCAAACAAACAACAAAGTTCTACACATGTGCGTTAGGGTAAAGCAAGTCAGAGCCTGTAGCAGAAAGTCCCACAGAGGGGTAGAGCTGCACAGGGCCCCATGGCCTGCCTTAACTGTGTGGCTCTGGGCATCCGTCCTCTTGCCTGTACAAAGACTCATGGGAGCCAGCTAGCCTCCCTGGCTGCTGCAGAAGGAGCTGGGCCATGGGCAGGACTGTGTAGGGAGCTAGTCCAGGGGTGCACCCTGGGCTTGAGAGCATCTGGGTGGCTGAGAGCCGGCTCCCACAGGTGCAGCAGCTTGGCACCTTCAAAGACACGTGTCTGGGTCAGGGGACCTGCCTTCCAGGATATGCTAAGGATTCAGGGCCCTAGTCTGAAGGGGAGAGGGGCCCAAGGGCCATTCAGGAGCACTGGTCCCCTCCGCAGGTGATCTGTAGGGCTCCTGCTGTTGGCAATGGAGCAGGGCCAGGGATTTGTGATGACACCTGCAAATGGCAGGTACCTGATTGCAAGTGACGCAATATTTGTCCCATGTCCCCATTATCCCATCACATGTATGAGAAGCTGCACACAGTGAGGGTGGCCCAGGTAAGAGAAGCACAGGGAGACACACTCGAAGGCTGCCTAGACTTCAACAGCCCAGACAGCCAGGGACCAACCAGCCTAGCATCCTCTCTCCAACACCCAAGCTCAGGGTGGAGACTGTTTCAGGGGGAACCCAGCCCACTGTGTTGGTCATTTAAATTGAACTTATAAGGCATAGCCTGCTTTGTGGATTCATGGTGGTCCTGGGGCCCAGGGTATCACCTACCAGGAGGCAGTCCCTTCCCTCCTTTCCTTTTTTCTTCCTCCCTCCCTTCCTTCACACACATTGAGCCCCTCCTAGGTACCAGGCCATGCCAGGCTTTGGGGTCCCTGCCTGGGGTGTGGGCAGTGTGATGGAACAGAGGTAAGTTGACCCAGCTTATATACACAGATGGGCCCAATACACAGAGGCAGGAAGTGAAGGAGGCTGGGGAGCACCTAGAGCCAGGCAAGGCCACATCTGGGGAGGACACATCCACATGTCCACTTCCTTGTGGATCAAGTTCAAAGTCCCTCTGTTTGTAGAAACAGGGTCTCATGGATCCCAGGCTCGCCTCAAACTCACCATGTAGCCAAGGATGGCCTTGAGCTCCTGGTCTTCCTGTTTCTACCTCCTGCCTGGTTTGCACAGTTCTGGAGATCAGACCCAGGGCTTTGCACATGCTAAGTAATCTCTATACTGATTGAGCTATGTCCCCAACTCCTCAAAGTCTTTTAAAAAATTGTAAAAACATATTTTTTAGGCAGATGTGGGCAGGTGTGCAGAATGTGGAGCTCTGGGCCGGGTCTCGTCATTGCCTCTGCTCAATGTGGTCTTGGGTAGCTGCTGCAGTCAGCCCTCTGCGCAAATTACCCAGCCAAAAGCAGCTTGTAGGAGGAAAGGGTTAATTTTGGCTTACAAACACAAGGGGAAGCTCCATGATGGCAGGGAAATGACAGCATGAGCAGAGGCTGGGCATCACCTCCTGGCCAACATCAGGTGGACAACGGCAACAGGAGAGTGTGCCAAACACTGGCAAGGGGAAGCTGGCTATAACCCCCATCAGCCCACCCCCAGCAACACAGCTCCAACAAGGTTCCAATTCCCAAACAGCCATCAGCTGGGGATCGGGCATTCCGAACAGTTTCTGGGGACACCTGCATCAAACCACCACAGGTAGCGATGACCTCAGTGTCCCAAGCCCTAAGATGGGCATAGGGACTTCCCAAGTGGGGCCAGAAGCCAGAGGATTGGGGAGAGCCACCTCTCTGCAGGTGCCATGAAGCTCCTAGCTGGTGACCCTTCTTATCCCATGGTCCCAACCAGGACAGGGACCCAGGGTCTGTGCTTGAGCCTTAGGGGCACCACTCCCCCACCCCCAGGTTGGTCCCCACACTGCCTGGCGGGGAGCCTCGCTTTCTCAGGAAGGCCAAGTTACCGAAACAGATGAATCAAGCTGTCAAGTGGCAGCCTCAGAGAAAGAATCTCAGCCGGCTCAGCCAAGAAGCTCAAAAGGGGAATTGTTCCCAGAGCCCAAGGAGGAAACAGCAGAGAGCGCTTTGCCTGCGGCCCTGGCAGCCCAGCCCCTCCTTCCTGGGGCCTTAGAGCACCTGTGCACTGGGGGCCAGCCAGGGCCAGCACCGCCTCTCCTCCTGGCTCCTGGGGCAGTGCCCAGCCCAGAGTCATCGTTGGGACAGGAGGCGAGAGAGCCACTGTTTGGCTGCTGGCCCAGTCCAGCTCGGGAGGCTTTCTCTGGAGCCCAGGCTGGCCCTTGGGTGGGTCGGTGGGGGCTAGAAAGTGGGTGTCCTTTGGGACCAACTCCCCATCCAAGATGCTGGGCTGAGGGTGATTGGGGAGCCTGAAAGATAAGCCGAGCTGCTTGGGAATCACCCACCTGGAGTTCCCTCCCTCAGGATAAAGAAGTGTCAAAGAGCTGTGTGCACATGTGTGCTTGTGTATGTGTGTATGTGTGCACATGTGTGCTTGTGTGTGAATGTGCATGTGTGCCTGTGTATGTGTGTGCATGTGTGTGCTTGTGTATGTGTGTGTGAATGTGCATGTGTGCTTGTGTATGTGTGCATGTGTGTGCTTGTGCATGTGTATGTGTATGTGTGTGTGCACATGTGTGCTTGTGTATGTGTGTATGTGCATGTGCAAGTGTGTGCTGGTGTATATGTGCATGTGTGTGTGCATGTGTATGTGTGTATGTGTGTGAACATGTGTGCTTGTGTATGTGTGAATGTGTGTGTGCTTGTGTATGTGTGTATGTGAATGTACATGTTTGTGCTTGTGTATGTGTGTGCACATGTGTGTGATTGTGTATGTGTGTTTGTGTGTGCATGTGTGTGCTTATGTATGCTTGTGTGGACACATGTGTGTTTCTGTATGTGTGTGCACATGTGTGCTTGTGTATGTGTGTATGTGTGCATGTGTATGTGTGTGTGCACGCGTGCATGTGGAGGCCAGAGCTCAACATTGGTGTCTTCCTCAGCTGCTCTCAACCTTATGTTTTGGAGGTTCAGGTCTCTCATTGAACTTGGCGCTCACCACTTTAGCTAGACTGCCAGCCAGCCAGCCCCAGGCCCTCCTGTGCAGCCTCCCAGCACTGCCATTCTATGATGGGACAGGTGCAGAGCCAGAGGGGACATGAGCTCAGACCCTAGCACGACCCTGCCGCTCCAGCACTGACCACAACAGATCGCGCTCTCTGCTGCCTTGGCTAATCATAGCTGTGACCTGAAGTGGGTTGCAGAGGGTGGGGAAGAAATGCACCTGGAAATGAGGGGTAGTCAAGGGGCCTGGGGCTGACTGTGAGCTGCCCACCCCCACGGCAGGAAGGTCAGCCACCCCACCTGCCCACATCAGCCTGCTGCCATGGAGAAGGGGCTGGTGGGAGAGAATGGCATTCAGTGAAAACCAGGAGACCTGCCCAAGCAAAGCGGGTGGAAAGTCATCCCTGGGCTGCAGAACCGGTGAGTCAGAGGAGCTGAGGGTCCTCCTGGGGCAGGAAGGGGAGGTGGGCAGGGAAATCCGTACAGTCACATCTGTTGACACATGAAAGGTGACAGCTCGGTGTCATCAGCCTGGGAGTGCCAGGATAACGTCATTGGGATGAGGGGGGATCTAGGGGTGTGACACATCACCCCTACTCCCGGGGTGGGGGGGGGGAAGCTTGCCACTGTCAGAAACATGAAAGAAGTGTCAAAGAGCCATGAAACCAGCGACATAGATTATGAAACTTAAGACTCACTTCTGTTTGTTTTGTGACAACATGGAAGCCACAGATGTTCTCTCCAGATGAAAAAGGACAACCGTCAGAGAGCTCTCCTGGGGTGACCTCCTTCATGTCCCCTGCTCTCTCTCCCTGCCAGCAGGGCCAAGCCTGGATCACAGGAGGAGTGGTTGAGCCATGGGATCTGAGGGTAGTGGGAACAGATGTGTTAGTCAGGAACAGAATGGGGACTTATTAGGTTGACTTAATCAATATGGGCTGTACAGACCAACGATGGCGGTCTGCAGGTTGAGAACCCCATAGCTGCTCGGTCCCCGAGGCAGGGTGTCCCAACAGCCCCAATCTGGCACTGAAGGGTTCTTGTAGAGCAGCTGGTCATCCATCCACACTTGAAGGCTGAAGAAGCTGGGTTCTGATGTCAGCAAAGGGCAGCAGCAGCAGGGTAGATGTGCACACCAGCAAGTAGCAAGGGCAACCAGGCAAAAGGCATGTTTTTTTCCCCTGGAACCTTCTGGAAACTCCTGGAACTGCCAGAGGCTTGTGTACTCCTGGGGAGGGTCTTCCTCCCTCAGTCAATCCTTCCTGGAAATGCCCACACAGACCTGCCCGTGAGGTGTGTCTCTTATATGATTCCTGTTCTGATCAAGGTGACAATCCGCAGAGGTCAAGGGTCAGCGAGGAGGTGACACTCAGTCCAAGGCCTGGAGCTGTTGAGGATCAGAAGCCAGGGGTTGGACAGCTGCCCGCTGTCCTTGGCAGGCCAGTGGCCAAACCACTGTACGGCCTTGAACAAGGAACAGCACAAGGAAGGGTTAGCTCAGATTTGGAAGGGTGATTCCAAGCTCCTTTCTGTCCCTGCCTCTGACCTTGGGGGCGGTGTGTGTGTGTGTGTGTGTGTGTGTGTGTGTGTGTGTGTGTGTGTGTGTGGTGGTGAAAATCACTGTCATGATATTGTGGAGGAGACACCTAAGGTTGAGCATCTGAGTAGCTCACTGCTATGGTTTGAATGTATCCCCTAATTTTCTTTTTCTTTTCTCTTTCTTTCTTTCTTTCTTTCTTTCTTTCTTTCTTTCTTTCTTTCTTTCCTTCCTTCCTTCCTTCCTTCCTTCCTTCCTTCCTTCCTTCCTTCCTTCCTTCCTTCCTTCCTTCCTTTCTTTCTTTCTTTCTTTCTTTCTTTCTTTCTTTCTTTCTTTCTTTCTTTTTGTGTGTGTGTGTTATAGATAGACCAGTGTCTTCTGCCCATGGCAAATGAACAGAAGATACATGTACCAGCTTTACATGGTCACTGAGGAATTGAACCTGGGCCAGCCGGTTTTATAAGCAAGTGCCTTTAACCACGGAGCCATCTTCCCAGCCCTCATTCTTTGTAATGTGTATGTACATGTACATGTGTTGTGTGCAATTGTGTATGTGTGCGGGAATATATGTCTGTGTACATGTGTTTGGAGGGCAGAAGTGACTTCAAGTGTGTCCCTTGATCTCCATCTTATTTATTGAGATAGGGTCTCTCACTGAACCTAGAACCCATGGATTTGATTAGCCTAGCTGGCCAGAAAGTACCAGAGATTTCCTGTCTTTGCCTCCATAGCTCTGGGATTATAGGCACAGGCCACCACACTCAACAGTTACATGGTTCTGGGGATCTGAACTCAGGTCCTCATGCTTTTGTGGCAAGTGCTTTGCTGACTGAGCCATCTTCCCAACCCATAACATGAGTTACATGAGTTGGAAACATAATCCTCAGAGTCTTACAGCAATGGCATTGGAGAAGCTAGGGCCTTTGGGTGAGCAGGTTAATCCATGGGTCAACTGTCCCAGAAGTGGTTTTGTTTGGAGAGTGAACTCTCTCTGGCTCACTAGATCATTTCACCATGGTGAAGCCCTTCACCATGTGATCATGACAACAGATGTCCAGCAGACACCAGCCCCAACACACTTGGATCAGAGCTGTGGACTGTGGACTGTGGACGGACTCCTGGTCATGTGTGTGCAGGAGCAGGTGCATGTAAAACTTCAGCCTCAAGTGCTCTTTGGTTCCAACAGCAGCTGAATGGCTCAAGGTGTCCATGCTTCTGTGATGGAGGGGCACAGACCTCTTGTGAATCTTCTGACATACAAAGTTCGCAGTTTTCTTCTGGAATTGGTTCAGTCATGAAAACAAGATTAGGGTGAAGTGGGTGACATCAGAGAAAGGGAGTGGGGGACACTTGTTCTTGGGGAGGAGACAGTGCCATGACAAGGGGGTACTGTTGGTTGGGAGTGTTGCACTAAGCCTGCTGTGGGGGTGGGTGGTAATGTGCTGGGATGGATATAGGGGACAGAGGCTAGAAAGGCCAGACATCTTGCTAATCTCAAAGAAAGTACCGATCAGCCTTCCAGTATAGGTGTGTGGACACTGTCATTCAAATGGTGGAAGTCACTGGAGAGATGACCAGGGGTGAAGGCCACAAAGATCGTTGTTTTCCCTGCCAGCATGGAGTCTCCCCTGGAGTCCGTAAGCCTAATAAACCCATTCCTCCACAAGCCGCTTTTGTTTGGGTTCTTTCTGTGCAGCCACTAGGAAGCTGACCACTACAGCGTGTGTGTATAGGAGGTGAGAGTCCAGGGCCGTGTGTGTGTGTGTGTGTGTGTGTGTGTGTGTGTGTGTGTGTGTGTGTTTGTGTATAGGAGGCAAAAGTCCAGGGCCCTTCTCGTGTGTGTATATGTGTATGTGTGTGTTACTGAGGATTGCACCTATGCCTTTGCACACAAGCACTTAGCACCTGAACTACATTCCCATTTAAAGGATTACTATTTGTTCATGTGTGTGGGTGCTCCAAGGCTGTCTTTGACAAGCGCTGATTCAAATCCAGCAGCAGAACTTCCTCCCTAGGGGATGTTCCTCACTCCCTGTCTTCAAAGCAAGCGCTTCCCCTTTCTCTCTTCCTCTTCTTCCTTCTCTCTCTCCCTCTCAATCCAGCAGGGATTGGGGAGATGGCTTATCAAAGTGCTTGTCCCCCAAGCACGAGAACCCAAGTATCCCTGTGAACGAACAGTGGGCCCTAGTGAGCCTGGGGAGGTGGAGACAGGACACTCCTTGAGGCCTGCTCCAATCTGTGAGCTCCAGGCTCAGTGACCCCTGTTCCAAGTCATAAGGTGAAGAGCGGTGAGGAAGACATCCGATCCCAATCTCTGCTCTCCACACGTGTACCCACACACATAAACATACACACGTACGCATGCATAAAGAAAAGGAAACATACGTGTGAACAGTCGTGTCACATGGAGAGATGGGAAGGGGACAAGAAGCATCCCAAGAGGCTGATGAGGCCTGAATGGAGGGTGTCCATGTCACCCTTTCTGAGACCTGGATTTAGAGACAGGGAGGCAGATGGCAGGTGTGAGAAGGAGGGACCAAGGCAGCCACCCTGGGGCAGGGTCAGAGTGCTGATGACAGGAGTGTGTGTGTGTGTGTGTGTGTGTGTGTGTGTGTGTGTGTGTGTGTGTAGCCTTGGTCCCCCAGGAGGTAGTATTCAGTGGGAGTCTCAGGTGAGGCTGGACCTGTCTTTATCCCTGCCAGCGTGCACCTGAGACAAGTTACATAGCTCAGGTCACTTTGCTTTGTCCTTCTTGCTGTAAGAATGGCACAAGGTCACCTGGGTACAGGGCCCGGCTTATGGAGAACTTTCAGTAATGGCAGCTCTCATTGCTGAGATCCCTGGTCAAGGTGACCTGAGACAGGTAAGTACAGCATAGAAGGAAGGAGAGCCACAGAGGGAACACACGCAGAGGCCCGGCCTGGATGTAGGGACACCTCAGGACAGGAGGAGCTGCTAAGCCCAGGAGGGCAGCTATGAGGCTTGTACAGAGAAGACTCCCTTTGAGACAGCCCATGGGAGACAGCTGTATAGGCCTCGCACCCCATGGAAGGCCTTCCAGTACAAAACACCAGGGAAGGTAGAAGGACAAGGAAGCCGCTGGCTCCCCCAGGCAGGTCTGCATTGGGTCAGGGTGGCCTGAGCTAAGACAGCAGATGTCTTATACAGACAGGACTTTCCCACTTCTTTAGGGAGGAAGCCTCAGGCCACGGAGCCAGAGTGTGGGTCTGAAAACCTTGTCCTGGGCTGCATAAGCCCAACTCCCACATGAAAAGCCAGGAATGGGCATGTATGCCCACAACCCTAGTGCCAAGGAGAACGGAGACAGGAGGAGTGCCAGTCTAACCAGAAAACAAACCAAAACAACCAAAACCAACGCAGGGAGCTTCATGTTAGTATGAGACCTTGTCTCCGGGAAGCAAGGTGGAGGAGGGAGAGGAGGTAATACCCAATGCCTTCCTCAGGCCTCCTCACACGTGTGCATGGGGCTCTGCATCTGCGTACATGAGTGCAGAAGCCACACAAGTGCACATACCACAGACACCTAAAGAAAATAAGGAATGGAAAAGAAACAAAGAAAGAAAGAAAGAAAGAAGGAAAAGAAGAAAGAAAGAAAACCTTGTCCTCTTAGGCTGCTCCCAGGGAATGAGGTTGCCCAGTGCATTCCTCTCAGAAAGGTCAGACAGAGGTAATGCATTTCTCCCTTCACCACCCAAGGGACCGCCAAAGCCCATTCACACAGACCCCTCGGCATTTCGGGCTCCGAATAAATCAGATGGGAATTCAGTTGAAATTTATCTTTGCTGTGTTTACACAGACAGACCTTACGAAGCTGGTCGATAGGGCAAGCAAGGATAATTAAAATATTTCAGGGAGAGCTTTAACATTCCAAAAGGGATGAACCAACTTTTTAAGTGCACAAACTCATCCCTGGGTCAGGAGAGGATGATAACATGTGCATGTGGGTGTGGGGTGCATGTATGTAGATGGACACGTTCATATATGTGTGGGTACATTTTTGTCTGCAAGTGTACGTGCCTGTGTGTGTGTGCATGTGGAAGCCAGAGGTAGAGCGATGCTGGCGTCTTCCTCAATAGCTCTTTTCCTTATTCTTTGAGACAGGGTCTCACATTGAACTTGAAGCATACTGATTTGGCTAGACTAGGTAGACAAGAAGTCCCATGGCTCCCCCTGTCTCTGTCTCCCAGTGCTGGGATTACAGGCATGCGCTGCTGTGGTTGGCTTTTATGTGGGTTCTGAGGAGACCAACGCAGGTCTCCTGCTTGTGAGGCAAACACTTTACCACTGAGCCATCTTCCCAGAGCTAAAATTGTCATTTTTAACCACACACACCAGGACAAGGTTTCATCACAGAAATGTCACTGCATCAGCTCTCTTTTTAAAAAAAATATTTATTTGCAAGGAAAGAAATGGTGGAGGGGAATGGGCACGCCAGGGCCTCCTGCCACTGTAAACAAACTCCAGATGCACATTCTGCTTTGTGCATCTGGCTTTACGTGAGTACTGGGGAATTGAACCCAGGCCATTAGGCTTCGGTAGCAAGATTAGCCATCTCCCCACCAGACCTGTATCAGCTCTTCACAGTGATGTCACAGCCCTGTTTTGGTCAGTGTCTCTGAAGGTGATCCCCAGCGGAGGTTAAGGCAGCATCAGGCCCCTCTCAGGTCAGGCCAGGCTCTTTCCAAGCAAAAGAATTATGGAAGGAGGGAAGTTCCTCAGCCTGCCATGAAATCTATGCAAATCTTGGGTGCTGGGACCTATAGAGTGTCTATTTCAGCCTATGTGGGGTAGCAAGGCAATGTGCATCCATTGGCTTACTCGGAGGGTCACCCAGAACCTGTGGGGGCCACCTTTGGGACATTGAGGATGGGTCTGGATACTGCCTATGGATATGCCCAGGTTCTGGGTCCCCTCATCTCTGCCTGGGCATGGAAGCCAGCTAGGGATACCAGATGGGAGGCAGAGAGGTCACCGGCTGTTATATAGCTCAGGCCCAACCTTGTTCTCCTGTCATAGTAAATGGCCCCTATGAATCATGGGTAAGGGGTTCCGTGGGAACAGTGCTGTGGGCTTTGGAATCAGACAGTCTTCACTTCTAATCTTTTCTTTGCTACTTCTCTACCCAAAGATCTCAGTTTCCCAAGACAAGGGACATGGCCGAACCACCCCTGCAGGTGGGGTTAGTACCTGGTTGGTGTTTGCTTATCAGAATAACTGAATCGGTCAGTTGGTGGCTATTAGGATTGTCATTTGTACGTTGTGTTCATACTTCTGACTTTGCCCAAAACAAACAAACGAACAAACAAAAACTTCTAAAGATGTTTTCCCTAGACAGGAAGTTGCAGACTGTTGGGAGAACCTGTCAATTTTGAAGGAGAGGTGGAGGTGGGGGGGGGGTGGGAGACACTGGAACATGTCGCAGTGGCCGGGAAGGGACTGTGTCCATCTAGCGACCGCTTGGTCTTCAGGCAGGGTTGTGCTGCCCACTCAGGGCTGCTCCCGAGGTGGAGAGTACTTGAACTCTTTCCCTGGTGTCCTCTGCCTCCAAGGATGCGAGTGTGGTCTCCCGAGTATGTATGTCAGCCAGAGGAGCACCGGACAGCTGATCTTGCGTTGTGACCTCCCGGTGGAAGAGATGAGTAATAGCAAACGGCTTGCGCAGGATCCATGGAAAAAGCGCCCATCATCTTAATGGTACCTTGGAGCTCTCCGGGCTGACCGCGAGGCCATTCCTTATGTCCCTCACCCCGCCCACAAGCCCTCGGTGGGAGCTATTCCTGGCGTGTCCTGTGGTACAAAAGCGCAGTTCATCTTTTCAAGGAGACGCGGGGAGGTTGAAAGTCAAAGCCATCAGAACAAACCTTGGCTTCGGAGAGGAGTCAGGTGCTTGTTATGCAAGTCCTCGCTTGCTCCTCTGGAGAGGGCCAGCATGGAGTCTGAGCAGAGCTGGGGGGACTTGGAGATAAGGATGAAAAGGAAGCAGGATCTCAGGGCATCTCCAGGTGGGAGAGCTGCGGCCTGGGGATGATCCTCGCACCTGGATCTCAGTTCCCAGCGTCACCTGGGTAACTGAAGGGGGGGGGGTGTCACATTTTCCAGTGGATACTGGAGAAGAGTTGGAGTTCAGTGTGGCTTGGCTTTGGAAGAAGGAGGTATGTCCTCCCCTCTGACCTGTAGCCAGCACCGTGATGCATGATGGGAAGGGTGCTGCTGGGAAGACAGGCTTGGCTGGGGCTGCAGAAATCTCTGCTCTGGTTTTGTTGAGAGTTGACACTCACTGTGCTGCCTCATCTGTCCATTTGGACAACAGGGCTTCAAGATGCTCGCCCCCTTCTCTAGCTTATGCGGGGCTGCAAGCAGAGATGATGGCAACCACACTTAAAAACAATGACTCCCAGCAGAAAAGATGTGTTTCTCAAGACAGCTTGCTGAACTGTGACCCTGGTGTCCTTTAGTGAAGAAAAGATGGAGAATTTGTATGCTGAGGCCTCCAGCACCTCTTCCATGCTGCAAAAAGGAAGGGGCATGGGCTGGGGAAGTGGCTCAGTATACCCAAGTGTTTATTGGGCAAGCATAAGGACCTGAGTTCAGATTCGGATAATTTATTTAAAAACTGGACATAGTGGTATATGCATAATCTCAGCATTGGGGAGGTAGAGACAGGAGGATCCCCGGATCTTGGTGGCTAACTAGTCTAACCAAATTGGTGAGCTTCAGGTTCAAAGCAAAACCCTTTCTCAAAAAATAAGGTAGGTAGGCTAGAGAGATGGCTTGGTGGTTAAACACTTTTTGCACAAGCCTGATGACCTGAGTCTGGATTTCCAAAACTCATATAAAAATATAAAAGTTGGGGCTGGAGATATTGTTCAGTGATTAAAGGCACTCACTTGTGAAGCCTGACAGCCTTGGTTCAATTCTCCAGTTCGTACATAAAGCCAGATGCACAAAGTGGCATGTGTATCTGGAGTTCATCTGCAGTGGCTAGAGGCCCTGGTGCACCCATTCCCACTACCCCTCTCCTTGAAAATAAATAAAAAATATTTTTTAAAAGCTGGATACATGCTAGCTGAGAGTGGTGGCCCATACCATTAATACCTGCACTCAGGAGGCAGAAGTAGGAGGATTACTGAGAGTTCGAGGCCACCCTGAGACTACAGAGTAAATTCTAGGTCAGCCTGGGCAAGAGTGAGACTCTGAATGCACTAGTGCATGTGCCTATAATCCCTGCATTCCTATAGGAAAGTTGGGAGTCAGAGCTAGGAAAATCCTGGAAGGTTGCAGTTCAGCTAGCCTGGCATCAGAGCAGCGAGAGAAGCCCTGTCTCAAACAAAGAGGAAGGGGAGAACCAACACCCTGAGGTTGTCCTCTGACTTCTACACATGTGCCAGGGAATGAGTGAGACCATACATACATGCACACAAATAAGGCGGAGAGTGATTAAGGGAGACACTCAGCATCAACCTCTGGCCTCCACATGCACATGCACACAAGCCAGCACACACGTGTGCTCACACACATATTAACATGCATACGCACATACATATATGCTAAAAAGCAGAGTCTTCCGTGTCAGACCTTCAGAGTTGCTTTGGGTAGAGTCCCTTGGGCCAGAGGAATTTGAAGAAAATGTGTTGTGGTTTTGTAGGCCTGAGGGATGGGGTGGGAGGATTGCTTCCACGGGCAATTCTAGAGGCTTGTAGAAGGAGATCTGGTTGGGCCTCTCACCTTTTCAAAAAGGAAGCTACTTAGCTTTGGTTCCTTTTACATATCAGAGTTGTAAGGATGATTTCCAAAAGGCCAAAAAGGTCCTTGGCTGACAGGTTAAAAACTTGCTCATGATCATTGACCATTGGCTGTGAACTTGAAAGCCTCTTGCTGCTCTTCCCTATTCTGGGTTTTTCCTGCTACATTACAAAACAGCCCACACTTGGCAGCTTACAAGGCTTAATACTGGTCATGGTTGATTGGGCTCTGCTGGGTGGTTTTCTCCTGGTGCACACCACGTGGTTGTGGTGGGATGCTGGCTGGCGCTGGAGTCCTGAAGTTCAGCCACTTGGATTCCTCACTCATGTTTCTGTCATCCAGCTGGGGTGACTGAGATGTCTAGGGATCAAGATGAGGGCAGTTCTTTCTCCATGTGTCCTTGTCATATGAACTTTCTTACATCATGGCAGACTTGGGGTGATTAGACTTCTTAAGCCCAGCTTCCTCCAAAGTTCATGATCCAAGAAACCTTGGCAGAAGTCGTAAGGTTTTCTGTAACTTAGCTGACTCAGGTCTGGGGTCTGGGGCATTTTACTAGTTGAAAGCTAGTTACAAGATGAGTCATGTTGGAGTGAAGGGGACGATGCAAGCGCATGAGTTCCAGCAGGCTAAGCTCACAGAGGACTCCTATTAGAACATATTTACCTCAGCCCTGGAAGGAGGAAGGGACTATTTCCTACTCTGCAGCCACTGTCAAAAACTGGATTTGGCGGGGGGGGGGTGTCTTTGCTCACAAAAAAAATCTATCCTGGGCTGGAGACATGGCTCAGTGATTAAGGCACTTGACTCCAGTGCCTAAGGCCCCTGGTTCAATTCCCCAGGACCCACATATGCCAGACCCACAAGGTGGTGGCTCTGGTGCAATCTCTCTCTCTCTCTCTCTCTCTCTCTCTCTCTCTCTCTCTCTGTATCTCTCTGCTTGAAAATGAATAAATAAAATATTTTAAAAAAATCTATCCAATCTCCAGAATCAGGTTGGCAAAGGGGACAAAAGGAAGCCCACCACTCACTACATACCTAAATATTTTGCTTTGGTTTTCAAAAAAAAATTAATGCAAGTGTGTATTATATATGTTCCTATGTACACATGTATGTGTACAGGTACATGCATGTGTACACATGGGTGTACAGGGCAGAGGAAAACCTTAGATATTATTCCTCAGGTACATTGTCCACATTTTTGAGACAGAGTCTCTTATTGGCCTGGAGCTAACAAATTAGACAGGGCTTGCTGATCAGTGAACTTCAGGGATCTGCCTGTGTCTACCTCTCCAGTGTGGCCTAGCATTTTTTTGTGGGTGCTGGGGATAAAACTCAGCTCCTCATGCTTTGGAGGCAAGCACTTTACCAATGAGCATTTTCTTTTCCTTAGCATTTTCTTTTATTGTTTTTTTTCAACTTACATACTTAATTATTATCATCATTATTATTACTATTTTGGTTTTCTGAGATAGGATCTTTATGTGGCTCAGGCTGGCCAGCCTCGAACTTCCTGCCTCAGTTTTGGGATTACAAGAATGCACCACTATGCCAGGTCTAAAGATAATTTTATAGAGGATAAAGGACAAAGGTTAGAATCACACAACTCTTCCAGGAGAACGACATGAGTCCCTCTGTCTCACACAGTGAGCCACACTTCCAAATACGCTTCGACTGTGGCTCAGTGCTCTAGCATGAAAGCCTGCCTTCCTGCTCCCGCTGAGATCATCCGCAGCCCGCCTCCTGTTTCTGACAACTGCTCCTTCAGCAAATCCAAGAGCTGGAGTCAGATGAAAGGAGAGCAGAGCAGGAGAGGCAGTTTTGGGCATGGCTTCCTTGTAGAATGTGCTAGAAAGAGACTTCTGGCTTCCTGGGATGCTTGCTGAAACTCACTAATCTCACAGTATATTTCAGATGCTGTACTTTAGTCTTGTGGAAGTGACCTTCTCATTACAGTGAGACTGACAAGAAGGAAGGAGTTTACTTCAGCTTATATTTTTTTAAAAATAGTTTTATTTATTTGCTTGAGACGTAGACAGAATGAGGCACACATACATGCAGAGAGAGGGTTGGGGGCTCACTAGGGCCTCTTGCCACTGTAAATGAATCCCAGACACATGAACCACTTTGTGCATCTGGCTTTATGTGGGCACTGGGGAATTGGAATTGGACTTTAACCATTGAGCCATCCTTCCAGCCCTCAGCTTGCAGTTTTGAGGGGACACATTACCTCAGGTTGAGGAAGGCATGGCAGCCCTAGCAGGAAGTGGAATTGGGCTACAAAACTTCAAGGTCTGTCCCAGTAACCTGCTTCCTTCATCTCTTAGAGATGGCACAACTTTCCCAAACAGTGCCACCAGCTGGAGACTAAATGTTTAAACACATGAGCCCATGGGGGACATCTTACATTCAAACCATAACGTTTTTCTTTTGCTCCAGTTGGACTGCAGTCCATGACTTCTCCAGAAAGGTCAACACAGCCATCACTTGACAAAGCAGATTCCAGTGAACTAATAGGAGCCCGGTCACTGATCTGGTGGTGTTCTTCATTTGATTCTCGTTGAGGGCCTGGCATCTCCCTGTAGCAGGAGATGGTCTTGAACAGATGGTAGACATAGACACACTGAGAATCCTAGAAAGCTGCCTACCAGGAAGAGGCTGGGTCCCCTTTGGGTACACTGTGGAGGGACCACCATGACCTCAGATGTCCTGGGACCTACTCCCCCCTTCCCACCAGCTGAGCTGATGTCTGGCAGCAAAGGAGCCAAGAAGGGAGATGAGTGTGAGGGAGAGGGTCCTAGGACCCCAGGAAAAGCAGTTGCCACTTTATCTCAGGGCAGCACCCCAGAGGGCCCTTGAACTCAATGTCACTCTGTCTTGCATAGGGAGAGGCGTGGGTGAGCACGTGCAAGGGAAGAGAAGTGCCGAAAACACAGTTAGTCTCTGTTAATATTTGATAGGCAGCCAAAACTCTTTTGTTCCTGGGCCGGCGAGCTACCCGTGAAAAAATAAATTGCTTTTCAAGAACATGCATCACAGCAAGAGGCTCATTTCCTTGTCCTTAAACAACCCCCTTCCTAACTCTTCTCCCATTAGAAACTCCTCAGATGTGGTCAAATAAATAAAGTGAGCGAGGGGTGGGGGTGCTGTGAGGAAGGTGGAGGTTGGGGTCTGTTAAGCAGAGTGGCACCAGACATTCTTGAATACTTATCTTTATTTTATTTTAGGATTTTAGGATTAGTTTTATTAGCATACAATGAATCAGGTTTCATTATGATGCCTTCAAACACATTTTGCTGTTTGATTTTTTGTTTCCTTTCTCCCCTTCTTCTCCTCCGCCCCCTTCCTCCTTGTGTCCTCACCCCCCCCCACAGTCTTCTTTCTGCTTTCATGATCCCCCACCCCACCTTTCTCATCACCTCTCGTTCCCCTCGCAGGGCCTCCGGTCTCATTTCATATCCTTTCCCCACTCTGCTCTCTTCACAATAGCTAGGAAATGGATCAACCTAGTTGTCCGTGGATGATGAAAATGTGGTGTGCATACACAATGGAGTGTAAAGAAAGCCGAAGTTATGAAATCTGCAGGGAAATAGATGAGACTGAAAAAGAAATTTACTAAATGAGGTAACCCAGGCCCAGGCTGGCACAAACCACGTGTTCTTTCTCATGTGCGCTGCCTAACGTTTAATGTATGTAAATAAGAGGCTCCAGGAACAGGTATGGGATACCCTGGAACAGTCTTGAGCCTGTGATGGGGCCCTACCTGGACTGTCCTTTCTAAGCAGCCAGTCTTAGGGCTCCACAGGGGTGATTATCAAACATCGGCATAAAGCATGTCCCTCGAGTACCCTTGTTCTTCGCCTGCTTGGAGGGGAGCCACGGACCATCCTCTTCAGGGCACTGTCCTCCCTCACCCTTGACCCTGCAACCCTGTGGATTTTCTGTGTGTTCGTTCCAACCTGTCATCACAAATTCATTTGCTTCTGGTCTCCTCCCCAGGTAGAGTGTGGGTTCCCCTGGCTAGGGTAGCCAACCCCAAATGTGATGCTTACACCAAATCCATCACGCCATCCTTCTGAGACATGTGCGTGAGAACTAGAGACCCATGTGTGCGCATGTGTGTGGCAGCCAGATGATGATGTTGGTAACCTCCTTAATTGCTCTCCACCTTATTTTTGAGACAGCGTCTCTCTCTGAACCTGGAGCTCATCAATTGCACGAGACAAGCTCATCAGCAAGCCCCAGGGGTCCTCCTACTTCCATTTTCCTGTCGCTGGGATTACAGGTTTGTCACCATGCCCAGGGTTTGTACTTGGGTGCTGGGGATCCAAACTCAGGTCCTCATGTTTGCTTGGCAAGCACTTTACCCACTGAGCCATTTCACCAGCTTTACTTTTAACTTTGGTAAAAATTATTAATTTTTTTTTTTTTAGTTTGCTCAATTGGTTTACCCACCATTTTCCTGCTCTCTGATAGGCTCACACCGACCTTGCCTAGGGGGCCGGATGGGGCCCTCTGCTGCCAGGGAGATGCAGAGGAGTGAGGTGTCTTGTCTTGGGTGAGTGGTGGCAGAGAAGAAAGTCTGAAAAGATGCTGACCTTGAACCAGCACCTGGCCGGAGAACTGGCAGGAGGTATCAGGAGACACATAGGGACAGAGTTCTGGTTATATCATGGCATCCTAAGAGGACCTTGCAAAGCAGATATTATTATCCAACAGTTACATAAGGAAAGTGATGACAGAAAGTTGAAGGGGTTTGCCCACAGGCCACAGCTAGTATGGCCTAAAAGTGGTTTTGGATGGCTCTTTTGTGGGTGGGTAGGTTATCACCTTAACATATGCATTTGAAGAGGAAGTGGACATTCCATCCATAGCATAGGTGTCATGAAGAGTTTGACTCCAATTTTGATATTTGGCTGTTGACAGCTTTCAAGCCCACCAGCTCCTCTTCCTGTCTGCCTTAAATCTTGGCCATTGGTAAGAAATCTAAGAGCCTCCTTCATCAATAGAAGGAAATTCAGAGCACACAAGCATGGGAAACTGCCCACAACCCTGTATCTTAATAATCTCAAAGCCAGTCTCTTTTGTCTTATACAAAGTCCATTTTCAGGCCTTCTTGGAAAGTTTTCAGGATATCACCAAGAGTCCTCATATATAATTTAAAAAACCCTACATATTAAAAAATTAAATTAATTTAAGAGAGAGAGTGGGGGAAGGAACAAGAACACTCCAGGGCCTACGAACTTCATACACATTCACCACTTCGTGGATCTGGCTTTAGGTGGGTCCTGGGGTATTGTACTCCAGCCATCGGGCTTTACAAGGAAGTGCCTTTAATGACTGAGCCACCCCTCCAGGTCCTCTTTCTATTTCTTGATGTCTATGATGTCATCAATCTTGGAGTTATCAAGCAAGGATTTAAAAATAACTATGATAATTAGAGTAAAGATATGCAGAGAGAAAGAGAGAGGTAAAATGTATGGCAAAGTCATTTCTACAAGAAATTGAAGTCCATAAAATTTCAAATGGAACCCAGCATGGTGGTTCATTCCTTTAATCCAAGCACTAGGGAGGAAAGGTAGGAGGATTGCTGTGAGTTTGAAGCCAGCCTGGAACTACAGGGTGAGTTCCAGGTTAGCCTGAGCTCTCTCAAATAAATAAATAAATAAGTGAAAATATTTGAAATATTATATATAACCTCATATGATGAGCTGGGGAGATAGCTCAGCATTTAAAGGCACTTGCCTGCAAAGACTGTCACCCTGGTTCAATTTCCCAGCACCCACGTAAAGCCAGATGCACAAATTGGCTCATGTGTCTGGAGTTTTTTGCAGTAGCAAGAGGCCCTGGTGTGCTCATACACACTTTCTGTCTGTCTCTCAAATAAATAAAAAATATTTTAAGATGAACCTTAGTTATAAGGGGAAGTATTTAATGCTACAGTGGAGAAAACTGGCAGTTCCACTTGTGTGAAGGTCAAAGTGAAGGTTATGAGTAATGTATCCAACTGATATACACACCTTCTGGGATGCAGTGAGATGGATGCAACCTCATGTCTATGATAGTTCTGCTAAGTTGGGTGAGTTTTCCTGGGGATCTATGAACATCTAGACACCTCAGATAGGGCACTGATGGCAGATCAAAGAATGGGTCCATCCAAGTTTAGCTTGATGAATCAGTGAGGTTGGGGGGAGGGTCACTTATAGGAATATGGATGAGGAGCTCCTTACAGCATCGTGGGTGACCTGAAGGCAGCTGCATCATGGAGAAACCCATGCCAGTATTAAGGGTTTTAAGAGTGGCAGAGCCTTTCTCAACTCTGGGTGGATATAATTTGGGTGTTAGAGTGTCAGGCACTCAACAATCACCAAAACTCCCCAAGCCAGCGGCTTTGAGGGCATGGAAAGAAGGGTATACAAGCAAGATTTCTTGAAGAGAATTTTTCTGTTGTAGTTACCTTCATGTTGCCAAGATAAAGCACCTGACCAAAAGCAGCTGATGGGAGAAAAGTTTATTTTGGCTTACGGTTTCCAGAGCAAGCTTTATGATGTCAAGGGAAGGCATGGTATAAGCAGGGACTGGATATCACTTCTGCCATGACAGGTGGAAAACAGCAGCAAGAGAGTGAGCCGAACTCTGGCAAAGGGGAGCTGGCTAGAACAATTGAACCAAGCAGTCAGAACACATTAGTTTATGGGGGACATCTGTTTCAAGCCACCATATATAGAATAAATTCTCCTCAGAGACATGGGCAGGCTAGGGATGGACCATAGGCACTCAAGACCACAGCAACTTTTATAGGTTTGGAATGAGTCTAAACATATACATGGAAATTAGACATTGTATAGGTACAGATTATGATAGGTCTACATGGACATATCTGGGGGTCTCTGATTGGTGAGTTAGGTGAGCTTGTTCAGCCTCAAGGGAGCCTACCAAATTAATAAGGAAATTAGGAAGTGTTCAGTCACCAAAAGTTTAAGGAAGTTGTGGACACAGGAAATGGGGCTAAGAGTGGGCAAAGGCAGGTGGTCATCTGGAGTTCTGATGAGTCACTGTTGGGAATTTGGGCAGATTGATGGTTATTTCTCCTTGAGGGCCTGTGACCGAGACTAAACTATCTGCAATGGGAACTACCTGGTTCCTAATTGCTAACACCATTGCGACATCCGTGGAGCTCTCTGTCCAATTTACAGGCAGCTCCACCGAAGAGTCTCCTGTTCCTCTGCAATTGTCTACTGCTTATATATCCTCAGAGGGGGGCCTGGTAAGTTTTGTGTCTTTTTTGAGTTTCTTCATTCTTGAGTTTTTTGAGCTTTCTGAGTCTTGTATTAGCTTCCTGAGAGAATCTTCTCTTCTCCCTTCAAGAGGGACTGTTTCCATTAAGAGCAAATAGCTATCCAACATGCTATTGAATCAGATGATGGAAAAATGCAAATTGAGGGACAGTCTATAAGCATCTAGCCTGTAATCATCCAAAGTGTCTGGGTCAGAAAGTCCCAGGAAATACCAAGATGCTGTTTCTGACTAATGGAGATAAAAAACTCCCCCTAAAGCATGATCTTGTTGCTAAAGGCATTGCAGGAAAAATTGGCAAATCTTCAATGGGGTGTCAGGTAGCACAGAACTTCAGGATAGAATGGAGAGAGCCAAGAAGGTCAGACTGGGAACAAGTGAAAGAATATTGACTGAAGAAATAAGAATGAGCATGTCTTGTGAAGGGTGTGTGTGTGTGTGTGTGTGTGTGTGTGTGTGTGTGTGTATACGTGCATATGCATATGCTGGTAATTGAACCCAGGGTCTCACACACACTAGGCAAGTGCTCTACTGTCAAACTACATTCCCAACCTGGGAGCTTTATCATACACAGAAGTAAGATGTATAACAACAGTGATATAAGACGTGGATGCAATACATGGCTGCAAACTTGGTAAGTTTTATTTATTATTTGGGAAACGATAATCAATTTATGGTAGACTTCAAAAAATCAATAATGAGGGCTGGAGAGATGGCTTAGCGGTTAAGGCACTTGCCTCCAGTGCCTAAGGCCCATGGTTCAATTCCCCAGGACCCACGTAAGCCAGACCCACAAGGTGATGGCCCTGGTGTTTTCTCTCTCTCTCTCTCTCTCTTTCTGTCTGTCTCTCTGCTTGAAAAATGAATAAATAAAATATTTTAAAAAAATCAATAATGTGTCTTTGAGCATATGTGAGTACACTAAAATCTAATAAAATCTAGTTAAAATTATAACAAGACAGGTAAAAATGAAACACACGCCAATACACACTCAGGCCTAAAAAAGAGGACTAATGTTTTAACGAAGAGATAGGCGATATCTTTTAGAAACAAGATGATATATTTGACCCCCACTCAATGTCCCTATTGAAAGGTAAAGTCTGGGCTGGAGAGATAGCTCAGAGGTTAAGGCACTTGTCTGCAAAGCCTAATGACCAGGTTTGATTCCTCTAGAAATGCAGATACACTAAGTGGCCCATGCATCTTGAGCCTGCAGTGGCAGAAAGCCCTGGCACCATGCCTATCCTCATTCTCTCTGTTGGCTTCTCTCTCTCTCCCCCCTCTCTCCTCTCCTCTATATTTCTGATAAATAATGAATTATATATATATAAAATGAAGTCCGGAGTGTGGGTATAGGTCAGTGGTAAAATGCATGAGTAACCCATGGGAGGCCCTGGGTTAAATCTCCAGCAAAAATAAACAAACAAAAACAGAAACAACATCAACAAAACCCCCAAAGACAAAGATTGCCAGGCTAGACATTGTTGTGTGAATTTTTTCCTATGGAGACATGAACTCATGTATATTCACCCCACCTAGGGATTAGATGACAGGCTAAAGTAATGGTTGCAAGAAAGTCCAATTTTGGGCAACTAGTGAGTGGATTTGAGTTCCTTACTGAGCCCAGGTGAGGGGTTATTAATAGAACACTAGTGACTCAAAGCTCCACTCCATCATGGAGAGTGACTTCATGAAGCTCCATCATGGAGTCCCTCTTTCAGTTAACTTCCCACTTCTGATAGGCTATAGCATCTTCCAAGGTCACTTGCAGGGGTTGGGGAATGGAGGCAGGAGATAACAATGACTGGAAACCTAGGTGACAGTCTTGTGACCCTTCCCTCTCCCACTTACTGGGGAGTATCAATAGCTCTGTTGCCATTGCCAGAGACCTCCAGCAATCACTGTATTGTTCTGCTCCATGGCTAATGGGCCAAAGCAATCTCTACCCCAAGATGGTATCATGTAGCCAGAAGGAAAAACAACATACAACACACACACATACACACACACACACACACACACACAAAAGAAAACCATGCAGTGTTTATAAAACACTTTAAATATAGACTAGAAAGGTAAAAAGTAAAAAATGGCCAAAGGTATACCATGTGAAAACTATCCTGGTCTGGCTCAATTAATATGAGAACAAGTGGATCTGAGAGGCAGCAGTGGAAATGGAGATAAAAAAGGGTTTTTCCTGACAACAAAAGGAATCGACTCAACAAGAAGACCATAGTCACAAACCTGCATGCTCCCAGTAA
>PVHP010004050.1:0-73999 GCA_004024765.1 Zapus hudsonius | reverse complement strand
CTCTCTCTCTCTGCTTTGTAAATAAATAAAAATATTAGAATAAAAAGAATTTAAGGCCAACTTGGGCTACATAGCAAGAACTTGTTTAAAAGGACTAGGGATGTAGTTCTGTGGAATAGTACATGCTTAGCATGCTAAGACCTAGGCTTCAATCACAAACACCATAAAAATGATAAAAGATAATAAAGAAAATGCTACATATTGAATAAAATTGGACTTAATAGTTATTGCTATAGAAAACTTCTATTTTCACTGAGTTTCCTTTCCATTTTTTTTGTTCTCATCCTTAACTATTAAAGTAATTTCCAGAGAACTCAAAATAAAAATTCTTTTTAAAAATATTTTATTTATCTATTTATTTACAAGCAGAGAGACACAGAGATAAACAGAGAGAGCAGGTATATCAGGGCCTCTTGCCACTGCAACGAAATCTGGATGCATGTGTCACCTTGTACATCTGGCTTTATGTGGGTACTGGGGAATCGAACCCAGGTTATCAGGCTTTGCAGGGAAGTGCCTTTAACTGCTGAGCCACCTCTCCAGTATCAAGATAACAATTCTTAAAAGTCTACCAATTTTTTTGAAGCAGTGTAATCGATCTAGTTATCTACTGTTAGATGAATAAAGCAATGTGGTATATATCTACACAATATATGGTGCCATTTCACAAAGAAGGGAATTCTATTGTGTTATAACATGAACGAAACTCCAGGTCATTATATTAAGAAATAAGTCAGTTACAAAATAAATAGTAATACTGCATAATTCAATTCATGCACATATCTAAGGGGAGATGGATTAGTGTCAGATGGACACAGAGCATCAGTGTTGCAAGATGAAAATATTCTGGAGACAGATCTATTTCACAACAGTGTGAATGTACTGAGCACAAACGAACACATCAACATGGTTAGCATGGCAAGATTCAGGGGCTTGTGCCTTTACCACACACACACACACACACACACACAAAAAAAAAAAAAAACTTGTTGATTTTTATACAGAAATTTAGAACCTTGTCAGTGACTTTTAGAAAAATTTTTTTTTCAATTTTTATTTATTTATTTGCAAGCAGAGAAGAGAGACAGACAGACAGAATGGGCACGTCAAGCACACTAGCTACTGCAAAGAAACTCCAGATACATGCAACACACTGTGAATTTGGTTTATATGTGTACTGTGGAATAAAACCCAGGTCATAGGCTTTGCAGGGAAGCAACTGAACAGCTGAGCCATCTCTCTAGCCCCTGGAAAAGTTTTTACATGTATGTCCTTATTTTATTCACATAGGAAGTTATTACTGAAGTGAAATACATAATGCATTCTCTTACATAACTTCCCGTAGATTCATACTTGCCTGACCTAATTCTCACGTCTTACACAAGGACAAGTTTTTCTCAGTCTCTAATTCTTAGGGCCCTAGCCTGCTCAAAGGTAGATCTACTCTAAGACTGCATTTAATAACAAGATCCCATATAGGTTACACTTCGAGGCTCACCATTGAGGCCCCTTAAAAAAGCTTGGGTGAGGGTTATGTCATTTTACTTCTTAAAACTCATGTTTTAACTTTCAAACTACACAGTCATAAAAGCCACATTCATTCCCCTTAATACATCCAACCTTCAATATTTCAAAAAAATTATATATTTAGTTGAAGACTAAAATACATGCTGAATTACTGTATGAAGAGACAATTCAAGTATATAAAATTTTTTAAAAATCAGTAATTTCAAAGTGGTTGCAGCAACTCTGTGTCTCAAGACCTACCACAGCAATGTACTTTTCTACTGTCAAATTCAGAAAAACTTAGCATCTACGAGTACCACATTCAATGGATGCATTTTCAATTTGCTCACTACAAAATAAAACATTCTTCTGTTGGATCCCAGCATATAAGTGCCCAGAATACGGTGCTTTGACATAATGAATAATCTAAGCTGAAGTAGGTGCAGAGGCAGTAGGGTCTCTGGCCTACACCTGAGCCCTGTGTCTTGAAGCAGGCCCCTGAAAAATCTCATGTCATTCCCCTGAAGCAGGCCATCAGACCCTGGAAGGTCATGACCTCACTTTCCCCTTCAATCTTCTTTCCAAGACCCTCATGTGACCAGCATGCTGCTCTTCATTTAAAGGAAATGCATGTCAAAAGAAATGTCAAAAATCAGAACAAACAGGCCTAATGGCCCTCATCCTAGCCCTCATCACTAACACTTCTGCATGGCTGCCCACACATGCCAAGTTTCCCTGGCATCACTGACTCTTCATTTCTGAAGGCTCATGTGTTACAAGCATATTAAGTAAGCTAGATCTGTTTTTCTTTTGTTAACCTGCCTTTACAGTACAGGTCTCAGCCCTTGCAGTAGATGAGGAAAAGATGGTATCATCCCTTTTCTAGACCACTTATGGAAGAAACTGAAATGTTGTCTCATAATAAACATTTACTTTTTTGGGTCAAGAAACTTAAAATTAATCACATTACTAGAAAATTTAAAACTTTTGTTCCTTAATTTGGATTTCTCAGGCACTTTTATATTTTCACTGCCTATCTCTGGCCACCAACAAAGAGGAGACAAGCATGTAATACCACAAATGCACCAAAATAAGACTACTTCAAGTAACAGCAAATACCCAGAAATTTGCTGGGCATGGTGGCACATGCCTTTAATCCCAGCATTCGGGAGGCAAAGGTAGGAGGATTGCTGTGAGTTTGAGGCCACCCTGAAACTACAGAGTGGAGTACCAGGTCAGCCTGGGCTGCAGTGAGACACTACATTGAAAAAATACCCAGAAACTTTTTTCAGAAACATTATCAAGGACTTTAACAACCTTCATTTCTCATTCAGAAGTAATTCAATCAACAAGTATTTATTGGTGGTCTTAAGCACCAGCCACAATGATACTTTATAATGTCAGAACATGTTACATTTCTAAAATGCTTCATTTCGCACAAGATCATGACTTCGGGTAAGAAATCAATGCACCTCCATTTCCTTTCTGATCTTATTTCTAAACATCCTCCTTTCCTTTCAGCCAGCTGAGTCATGCTGAGCCATGAACACCAGAGCTCACACTGGCTTTGCTCTCTGCTGGAAGCTCTCCCTTGAGAAATTAGTTGTTTCCCTCACCTCCTCTAGTGTTTGCACATTTGTAAGCTACTCAGTAAGTCCTACCAGCCAACCCCTGGCAATTCTGAGTATGCTTTCTCCCTGTTCTCCACATAGCACTCCATTTCCTTGACCTTGGTCTGCAGTTCTTCTACCCACCGCATTATCACCTATCACACTTGCTTGTATGATTTGATTATATATAATGTTTACTGTTCATTTCCCTGGTAGACCTTTATAGGTCTAATAGACTCCTTTTAAAATATAGATCATTAGGGCAAGGCCTGCTATCAGTGAGCTACACCACATACTTAGAACAATGCCTATCACATAGTAGATACACACTGTACATATTTAAAGGGTAATTTCTATTTTTTATAGTAATGGCCATGTAGAATAGGTGGTATATATTATTACCCCTACTTTACAGATGTGAAAGTTGTAAGATGGAGGACGAAGAGTGACTGTGTCTTTTTTTTTTCCTTTTCTCTGTTTTCTAGTGTATACGATGAAAGACCTTATGCTTATGAGGTAAGTGCTCTACATGTAGCCAATACAATGAAGATTAATTTGGCATTCAAGACCATCATATTGTTGTCTAGCTGCTGAGGTAGAACTCCAATCAGTATGTTTGAATTACTCAAACAACACTAGAGCAATAATTTAATGAACTATAAAGATGAATCTCAAAATATGCAAGCAAATAGGAAAAACAACAACCAAAAAAGAAAAAAAAAAAAAGCTGACCTGCCAAAGTAAGAAATTGTGGTAAGTGATTACATCTGGATTTAAACTGTAACTCTTCCCTAGGTATTTAGCTGCTGGCCCACCCTGGAAATTTTGGACTTGCTGAAGTTCTACAACTATAGAACTATAAAGCCAATTTGCTGAAATGTCTTTCCTCTGCAGTCTCCTCCCAATCCTTTCCTCACTCCTTACCAACACACCCATGGTTTCTGTTTGCCTGAAGAGGACAGATTTCCAAGCAAAACTGTTCCTATGTTCAAGAGTTACTAGCATGTTATTCAGACATTTTATGGCAAAAACCTATAATCACAGCATTCAGGATGCTTGGGTAGAAGGACTGCCATGAGTTTGAGGCTTGCCTGATCTTCCTAGTGAGTACCAGGACAGTCATGGCTGCACAGTAAGTTTCACACACACACACACACACACACACACACACACACACACACACACACACTACATCAAAAAAAATCTATAAACCTTGTGAGTCCAACCTTGTTAATATTCTATTGACTATTAATTTTCCAATAATATGCTAAGAATGTTACCAACAATGAAACTAAAATCAGATCTATAAAGCCATTATGATCCTAGAGTCTGAAAAGTAATGAGTACCATGCAGTAAAAATATTCACATATTAATGCTAATTTTAGAGTTACAAAAGTAGTTTTTATTTGGTCCAAGGAATTGGTTGTTCATGAGAAGTCACACTGATAAGTCCCAAATCTTAAGGTGATTTTTAATGAGATTATTTGATAGAAACAAGGACAGCTGCTCCAGGCCTTTGGATTTGAACTGCTACTCTTCTGAGCATCCAGGCAGCTGGTCTACCTGGTAACGTTCTAGCTATACTCCACAGAAACCCTTGAGGGTTTCTGCAGCACTTCTCAGGGTGCCGAGACAGTTCTGAAAACATGCCTAACTGCCTGCTCCTCAACTCCTGTAAGTTTCACCACTCTACCTGAGCATTTCACAGAAGCAACAGCACTTAAGTCATTTGATCAAGGCTACAAAACTTACAGGCAAACTGAAGCCTTTTTTTAATCCTTTCTTATTTTGATTACAGATTAAAATAATTTTTAAAGCTGGGCATGGTGGCACACACCTTTAATCCCAGTACTTGGGAGCTCAAGGTGGAGGATCGCTGTGAGTTCAAGGCCATCCTGGCACTACAAAGTGAATGCCAGGTCAGCCTGGGCAAGAGTGAGACTACCTCAAAAGAAAAAAAAAATTAAGACAGTAAGAGCTATTTTCTGCTCCTCCTGTTCTTGAGATGGTATTGCTGTGTAGCCCAAGCCGGGCTCAAACTTGCAATCCTTCTACTGAGTGCTGGTATTATACCATGCCCTGCTAAAAGCTACCTTCCTAAGTACACGACACAATTCATACGCACAATGAAGGGTGTCGGCTGAAAACAAGAAAGCATGGTATGAGTTAGTATCTGCCTCTCAGCAATGACTGTGCTGGCTCATTGCTCCTTCTAGGAGAGGGAGGAATATTAATAACCTAAGAAAATCCTGCCCAGTACCAAAACAGAATACTGAAAATGTAAATAATATATGACTTCAGGATAACAGATCATTGATAAAAACTGCCTTGAAATAGGCAATGAAATAAATATTTGTATATCCTTTGCCACAATGTTTTTACTTCCAAACAGAAAAATAGGCAAGCTAATGAGATAAGGGAGCAAACAAAACTATTTTTTTCATTTAAAATGAAATGTCACATGACTTTTTTCAAGGTCAAGAATAAAGGAGTATGTCAAGATATCATCTGGCATTCTAACTCCAATTTAGTCAAACTTAAACTCTCCACAGGCAGCTTTGGTCCCACGTGTGTTCACTGTTGCTGGCACTTTAGCACCGCAAGGTGCACAGTACACATCATGATCAGTGCCCATGCTCCAAACAAGCGCCATGAGAAACAACTGAATTGGATGAAGGACTGGAGCTCCCTTTCATGGCAGGCAAGGCTGACCCCAATGAAGAGATGCAGGAGATTCTGTTTGTAAACTGTAACTTTAGTTTTCATCTAGACTGACAGAATCCTGGAGAAAACAGCTCCCCCATTTTTAGCTGGTATAAAATGGAACAAATTCATCTCCCACTACTCTTTACTTGGCAGACTATAAGCTCATGATAGCACACTGTGATGTGTGGTCAATGGAATCATCAAGCCTTCCTATAAATGAAGTACAAAACCATGTAGTTTACCAACTGATTAGGACACTTCTGACAAAGAATGGGATGCTATTAACACATCAGGAGAACTGAGCACTATCTTGAGCAAATCACAACTTGGGAGTCTCCTGAGTGCAAAATCAAAAGGACCCTCTTTCTTCCTACAAACCGTTTAAGAGATATGCTGACTTTCATTTCCTGTCTGAGTCCTGATAAAGCACTTGTTCACTTAAGTCTTGCATGCATATACCTTACATGAGCTATTACACAGAAATGTTCAGATATAGCTCATTTTGTGATTTCTAAAGCAGTTAGTTATGAAAAGGTGTTACAGAGACAAATGCTAAACCATAGGGTAGAGGTCAAAACCACAGACTTATCTCGTCACCATTGAAGATGGTGTGTTCACTGCTCATGAAGAACAGCAGTAGTCACATGCCCCTGACCATTTTCCCATCATCTGACATTCCTTATCACAAGTCTTCAAACACTCCCTATGGAAAAGTTGGAGCCTTTTCCCAACAGTAATCAAAACTATACGAACCTCTGTCAGTTGCTTCAGCTGGTCTTTATTTGCACTTAATTCTTCTGCTAGGTTGTTCTTCTTCACTTGTAGTTCACAGATTTCCTTCTTTAATGGACTCACTAGCTCATAGAACCGAATCTTAAAACAAAAACTTCCATCAATATGTAGTCTTACAATCCAAATTACAATTAAATTTTGCCTACTGATAGCACATGAAGCTCACTCCTATCCATGCTTTCACTTCCTGGGGTCTACTTACATTCAACTGTGATATGAATATAAGTGGAAAATTCTAGAAAAAATTCAAATGTCTTAAATAATTTCATTAAGGTACATTGTTGTAACTGACTTTACTATTGGTTGCTATTGTCAATGTTTAATAGTACCTAATGTATAAATTAATCTTTATCATGGTATAGGGACTATGTATATATATATATATATATATATATATATATATATATATGTGTGTGTGTGTGTGTGTGTGTATATATGTATATATATGTATATATATATACATATATATATATATATATATATTGCAAAGAATTCAGTACCACAGTGTAAGCTTCCTCTAGGGATTTGCCTGGGTATTGTTATTACGTGTGTGTGTGTGTGTGTGTGTGTGTGTGTGTGTGTGTGTGACTATGCCCAGCTTCATGAGACACTTACGGATACGTATTCTGGAATAGAGAGCTGATCTTCAGGAAAAGCCTTCAGCTTCTCGTACTGCTCTTCTGTCAGCTCCAAGTCACGCAGGTTTCGACGAACATCACCAGCTTTCTCTCTTAGCTGATGGTTGGTCTCTTCTAGTTGTTTCTGTCTCAATAAAATGGTGTCCATTTCTTGTTTCATTAGTTCTTGATATTTTCTAGATGAAGAGAGAATTTATGACAAGCTTTAGAAAAACGATTGAGATTTAATTTTCTCAGTATTGTATATTTACAGTGACATAAAATTAGGGGGACATGCCCAGTTGTATTCATGGTTATTACTTACCTAGTAATAGTTAAGTAATTTAATATTTACTTAACCAGTGAAGCAGGGATAACAATTCCATACACATGAGTGAATGTGAAGTCAAACACTACTAGAAAAATTCCAGCACTTGGGAGGTGAGGTAGGTGAATCATTATGAGTTTGAGGCTAACCTGGGACTACAGAGTGAGTTCCAGGTCAGCCTGGGCTAGAGCAAGATCCTATCTTGAAAAAAACAGAACAAAACAAAACAAAAAACAAACAAAAAAACTAGTAGAGAACTGGTATCAAGAAATAATTTTAAAAATTCAAATTATAAAATGACACCTTTATTCTGCTTAGGTTTAATCTCGATGGTTTTATTCAGTGCTTTGTGTCCTGCTTGTCAAAGTTTTCTCTCATCCTGGCACATCAAAGAGTATGTCTTTACGATGGCACACTGAACCATCATCAGATCATTCGTCAACAAATGAAGCTAATCTGAACATATTCATCATTCTCAAAAAATAGCTAAGATAGATTCTAACTTACTGTTAGTTGCCTCCCCAAGACTTCAAGCAGGAAGGAACAATTTGATCTCGCCCCTCCCTGCTGTACCACTCCTACTCAGACAAACACTGCCAGGCTTCCTCACTTACAGAAACTGAGACGATGAACACTCACTCCACTCCTCTGTCCCCTCGTTTGCTCTTGTATGAAGTGAAACTGCTCAAAAGCTGTCTGCACTCACTGTCTTCAATTGTTTTCCAATTAAACCAATGCCAGTCAGGTTTTGAACCTCACTGCTTAAGGCAAAGTCACCAATGACATCGAGGCTGTTACCAACCCAGTCTTCGATTGTCTCATAGCACGTGAACATTTACTCTTTCCTTCCTTGATACATACACCTTCCTGGCCTGTCCTTCAAGACTCCACATTTCTTCACCCTCCTCTTTTCACTAGGGCTTAGTCTCAAGCTTCTTCATGTTGGCCTTTCCTCTATGCTTGGGGAATCTCTCCAATCTGATGAGTTCAATATTGCCTATTATCACAATGACCCCAGATTTGTATATCTAGACCAGATTTCATATACCATTTATTTTTCATATACCATCTGTCATGGTTTGATCCAGGTGTCCCTCACAAACAAATGAATGTGTTCTGGGTAATCGATCCTCAGCTGATGGCAGTTTTGGATTTTACAACCTCGATGGAGCTGTGTTGTTGGGGCGGGCTTATGGGGGTTATAAGCCAGCTTCCCCTTGCCAGTATTTGGCACACCTTTCTGCTGCTATTTCCAGTGCTGTAGCAGAGGTGATGTCCACCCCTCTGCTCATGCCATCATTTTCCCTGCCAAGATGGAGTCTCCCCTCGAGTCCGTAAGCTAAATAAACCCATTCCTCCACAAGCCACTTTTGTTTGGGTTCTTTCTGTATAGCAACTAGAAAGCTGACTGCAATACCATCCCCTGTTTTTCTACTAAGACAACTCCTGCCCTTACTTACAAGCCCATTCCATTGTAGTTTCTGGTCGTAGTTTACAAATCTTTTTATTTAGTCAGGCAAATAATGGAATGAAATCTTTGACTCTTTACTTTCTCTTAAATCCATCATCTGGTCCATCAGATCCTTTTGTTGGGTTTACTTTAGATATACACTCAAGATGGTCTGGGGATGGTCAGTTGGTAAACTCCTTGCCATGCACGCATGAGGACCTGAGTTCAAAGACACCCTAACACCCCCACAAAAGTGGGGTGTGGTGCTGTGCACCAGGGCTAGGGAAAAAGCCTGCCTAAAAAGTAAGGGGAGTGAGGAAGCCATCCAAGGCTGCTGACCTCTGGCCTCCCTGCTCACCTACACTCATGCACACTGCACACAAACACATGAAAAGATATATGTATGTATACATATTCGGAATTCACTGTCAGCCCTGCAGCAGCCTCCCCCCATACCAGTGGCACCTGATCTGAGAAAGGTCTACACAGTGCTATCCCAACAGTGGCACCATCACCAGGGAACCTGGAAGAAATGCACATGAAGGACTCAAACCAAATTTGAACTTCTGGGGGCTGATCCTACTGATCTAACTTTTTAACAAGCCCTCTAGTTTTTGGCACACATGCTAAAGTTTTAGATCCATGAAGAAAATCAATAAAAACAGTGGAGCATGCATGCTTTGTGTTGTCTGTCTTAGACAGGGTCTCTCCATGTGGCCCAAGCTGACTTCTAGCTGTGATCCACCTCCTTAGCCTCCTGAGTCCTGTGAATATAAGCATGTGCCACCATGCCCGGCATATGCTTTGCTATTATTTATCATTACTCATCATTTCCAAGTTCAAGTTCCTAACAAAGGCAGGATACATTAAAAGAGACACAGGAAAATCTAGGAAGAAGCTTTTCATGCATTTCTATCATTTTTGCCCCATCTTAAAACTTGTCTCGCCTTTATTAATTTGTGGATTTTTTGTTATTATTTCCAATGAATTTATTATAGTTTTATAGAGACAATGTATCTTGTATTTTTTTCTAATTATATTTCATTGTTTATGAAATTATTTTAAGTTACATAAGTACAACTGATAGCCACATTTGAGAGTAAACAATGAACTCTGTTTAAGATAAGGTCTCACATGGTGTAGAGGCATCAAATTCATTATGTAGCCAATGATGGCCTTGAGCAACTATGTGTTGGTTTGAATCTAATGTCCCCATAGCCTCAGGTATTTCTGATTGAGTTCCTATTAAGTCTCTAGCAGGTGAAGCCTTGTTGTAGAGGGTGTGACACAGGGGACAAATCTTGAGTTCAGTCCTAAGGTATAATCTGAGCCAGCTTGAGTTGTGGCTGCTGGCTTCTCTCTCTCTCTCTCTCTCTCTCTCTCTCTCTCTCTCTCTCCTATGGATGCATGATAAAGTGAGTTGGCTTCCTCTGCTGTGATGTAGCCTGCCTGGAATCTGTAAGCCTGAAATAAACCCTTTCCTCACATAAGCTTCCCCCAGTTGAGTGTTTGTCCCAGTTATGGAATGGTAATTATAAAAGAAAATTTGTAGAGGAAGGGGATCATTCCTGCTAGAAACTTCACTGTGCAGCTTTTGGCCTTTTGGAACTGATTTGAAAGAAAAATATGAAAGGATTTGAACCATTGGTCTAAGAGACATCTTGCAGCATTGCTGAAGGCAGAGTTGGATGGACCATTGAGGTCAGAGTTTGAGAGACTTAAATGTATTATGAACTATGGACTGTGAAGTCTGGCTTATGAGATAAAGAGAGAGCTTTGACTAGACGGGGCTAAGAGCAGTGTGTTTAAGAGGTTTACTGCATTCTCTCCATGTCCTGAAGATTTGAGCAAATCTGAATTTAAAAATGAAGAACTGGTGTGCTTGGCAGAAAGTACAGAACAGAAAGGTTTGAGAGATGTAAAGTTGATCACAGAAAGCTATGTAAGCAAATTTAAGGTTATGAACACAGAAACTGGTTTTAGGATATGTAAACTTGAGTAAAGGAAATTAATGGGGGGGGGCAACTGTTTTGCATTGAAACAATGGAACAGATGTTTGAGGGTGAAATCCCACACATGGAAGGCTCAAACTAGTAAGAAGACAAATTCTGCTGGCTGTGGTAGCACACACCTTTAATCCCAGCTCTTGGGAGGCAGAGCTAGGAAGATCACTGTGAGTTCAAGGCCAGCCTGGAGGTTTAGAGCTCCAGGTCAGCCTGGATTAGAGTGAGACTACATTACAAAACCCCCAAATAGACAAAATAATGCAAATTCTTTAGAAAGGGAAGGTCCTGAGTTAGAATTTTGAAGGACTATCTTGTTCTTCAGTGCCAAGCTTTATTCCCCCGTGGATTTACAAACATGGATATGCCACCCACCTGGTATTGGTTGTAGAAGCATGACAAATGCCAGAAAAAGGGACACGAAGTGGACATTGTTCCAAGAGCTGCTGAGATACAGCAATGTGATGCAGGGTTGAAATCCATGTAGAGAGGCTCAGTAAGACTATTTATTGTATGGAGCTATTAAGATGAACCATGGGTTGCAATGGAGATCCAAGGGGTTTAGAGATGATAGAACTGTAGGACTACTGCCAAGGAGAGCTGACAGCTCAGGATACTATTTTCCTCAGGCTTTGAGCAGCCCAGATAAAGGGGTGGAATTAGACCCGAGACTTCACTGGTTACAGATGTTGGAGCTGGAGCTGCAGATGTTTGCCTGTGGGTTATAACTGTGCATTGGTTCAGTTTCTCCTTGTTATGTCTTCTTTCTGCAATGTGAATGTTTACTCTGTGCCATTATGTGTTGGAAGTATGTGACTTGTGTTACGCTTTTACAGAGCTCAGTTAAGACACAGTCAAATCTCAGATGAGCGTTTGGACTTTTTTGAGCAGCATTCAAGTTGTAAAGATTATGGAGACTTGAAGTTAGACTGCATACATTTTCTATTGTAAAATGGTTATAAGTCTAGGGGCTAGGGGTGGAATGTCGTGTTTTGAATGTAATGACATCAGTTTCAGGTATTTTTGATGCAGATTAAGTTCCTACCTAAGTCTCCAACAGGCAGAGCCCTACTGGATGAGGTCACTGTGTGTGGATCTTGGGTCCAGCCCCAGGTGTGTTCTAAGTAAGCAAGTGCTGGTCAGTTCAGATGCTTCCTTTATATACATGGCTCACTCATACTGACCAATGTTTGTTGAATGAATGTTAAATTCTGACCTTGTGTATTGAGTACATTGTTATCAAGTAACCCATTTTTGTCATGGTTTGGATATGAAGATTATAATAATTTCTGCTTTAAAATTTCTCTATCCCACAGCTTATAGTGGCATAAACATGAAATAAAATTACATTTAATTGCTGAAAAGATATTGGGCTTTGAAAAATTCTTTTCTTACTTGGCATCCTTCTGTTGAATAGTCAGTTGGTTGTCTAATCTCAGGGTCAGAAGCTGCTTCTGGTGAAGTGCATCATTAAGCTTTTCCTCCAACTCTTCAATCTTAGAGAAAGAGATCAAGGTAAATTCTAAGTTTATTATAGTGACATGGAATTCACTATGTAGTCTCAGGGTGGATTTGAATTCATGTCGATCCTCCTACCTCTGACTCCTGAGGGCTGAGATTAAAGGTGTGAGACACTACCCAGCTTACATATTTAAAAAATATTTTATTTATTTATTTGTAAGAAAAGAGAGAGTTAGAGAATGGGTAGATATGTGAGGGCCTCTGCAAAGGAACTCCAGATGCATGGACCACTTTGTGCATATGGCTTTACATGGTTACTGGTCATTAGGCATGACAGGTAAGTGCCTGAGACATCTCTCCAGCCCCAAATATTTTTTATTTATTTGAGAGAGAAATACCAGGGCAGCAAGCAAACTCCAGACCTATGTGTCATGCTGTGCATCTGGCTTATGTGGGTGGTGGGGAATCGAATCTGGGCTGGTAGGCTTTGCAAGAAAGCACCTTTAACAGCTGAACCATCTCTCCAGCCAAAGGACACCTTATTTTTCTATAAAGGCAGAGTCAAGAAATTTTTCTATAATAGACACTTCCCTAGCTCAAAGCCAGCACTCCAAGGGAGGGGAAGGAGGAAGAATTCTTTTTTTCTAGTAGGACTCTGAAGTAATTTAGTACACGTATGTAAAAAATAAAACAGAAGACTAACTTAACAAGAGAAAGTATAATTGAAACACTGACACGGTAGTGGATGGGGAGACAGGAAGAGCTGGATTAAGAGCAAAGGTGGAAAGTTCATCATTGGAAAGAAATTATTTTCTCAGGAACAGAAGTAATGACACTAAGGAATTGCCTGTATCTTATGGGTAGAGAACTCTCCACCAGGTGTTTTCTTTCCCACCAGGTCTTATCCAAACAACTCTGTGACTATAGTTAACCACACAGGGCAGAAATACAAGGACTAGAGGACTAGGACATCCTTATTTGTGTGACAAACACTACCTGTTAAAGACAAAGTTAGAGTTAGACTTATACTGAGATATAGTAACTATCAGATACACATTCAGAAGCAGGTAGGACGGCAGCAAAGAAATGAAATTTCCAGGGCAAAGCACAATTCAGATTCAATAGTGTAGGTGTGATCCTGATTCTACCAGTCAGCCACATCCGGGCCAGCAAAGCAGGAAACAATTTAGCTAGAAGATACCTCCAGGAGATACACATAATATTGATACTGGACTTTAAAAACTAAGCATACAACAGATAGATAACTCATTCCTGCTCACATTTAAGTCACGCCATCTTTCAATATTCAAGGAAAAGGTTGCCCTGAATAAGGAATATTAAATGTATCACTTAAGTGCACAAAACATGTATCCGTCTCTTACTGAATACAGTTTAAAGTCAATAAAGTCTGTAAAACAAGGAAACTTGAGCTCAGTCTTACCTTTGTAAGATAATCCATTTTCAAATTGTCGATCAGCATGTTTTTCTGGGAAAGCTCTATTTTCAGTAACTGAATATTATGAAGTAGTTCTTTCCGTTCAATTAACTGCCTGGTGATTTTGACTTTACCATCTCGCTCTTCAGATGAGGAAATATCATCAGTATGAATAGTTGTTTCTAAGCTAATATCTTCAGATTCCATAGAACTAGAGAAGTTCGCTTTTTTTGACTCCTTAGGATTTTTTCGAGACATTTTGATGGGTCAGTCTTCTGTAGGTCAGGAAGAAACATCAATTTACATAAGATGGAAAAGTGCCACAGAGAATAGTGTAATAATGAGAGACTAAAGATACCTGAAATACATAAATAATTTGGAGGACCGCTAATCTAAGACAAATTACAACAGCACATTACTGCTTAAATCAAATACACAATTATTAAATTCTACTATCAACTCGGGTGCTTGATGAATTAAAAACTAAATCTTGGGGCAAGAATGTTTTTGAAGGAAACAAAGAAATGTGCAAGATAAAGGATAAAGCCCATTAGTACTCAAGAATGTACATAATAAAACTAAAAAATACAAACCTAATGAGAAAAAGACTTCTGATTTGGTCAGGGGAGAAATATGACATATAGTAACAAGGAAACTGGTGTTATTAAAGTTTGTATGGATGTAAAAACAAGAGCAGAAACAATGGCAGTCTAGCTGTTCGAAACGTCTGTGAAGTTGATGTCCTTCCCTATTCACCCCCATAGAGTACAATGCACACATCTTCAAACAGTAAGGCTGGAAGGCCTTAAATATCATGTGTTTAGATACGATTCTTCATGCAATGAAGTATCACTGAAGATTTTTAAAATGGTTTAACCGTGAAGCAAAAATACTTTTAACATTTGTTTATATGCAAGCAGAGAGAGAGAGAGAGAGATGGAGAAGAGACAGAGAGAAAATGGGCCACTGCAAACAGACTCCAGATGCACGTGCCACTTTGCGCAGCTGGCTTTTACGTGGGGCTGGGGAATCACTACGTTTTGCAGGCAACTGCCTTCACCACTGAGCCATCTTTCCAACCCCCAAAGCATTCTTCATAAAGAACTAGCTAGACCACAGAATGAAGACCAAGGAAGGTAGAGAAGTAGGACTGTTCTCTGAACAGAACGCTCAGCTCGTCCCAAGGACTTTTGAACTATTTCAGGACAAGGACACCCTCGCTGGTACACACACAGAAGGGATGGCGAGGAGGAGACAGCTCGGCTTCCTCGCTCCTTTTGTCAGCTCGAAGGTGACATCAGAGACGGATCCTGTCGTGGGTGACGAAGGCTGCACGTCGGCGCGCTCCGTCCCGCGTGGGAAACAAGGCCGCCCGGGAAGACTGCCTGCCACCCGGCTCGCGTCAATGACCGCGGCTGCGGCAGCCCACCTCCAGCAACCGGAAGTCTCCAGTGCGCCGCCGCATGCACGCCCGGGCTGCAGCCCCTCGCCGACGTACCCGTTAGGAGCCGTCACTAAGACAACCGCCGCCGCACTCTCGCCGAGGCGGGGAAAGCCGCGCCGCGCACGCGTCCACGCCCCCCGGAAGCCGGCCCGCCCTCCGGAGCCGAGACGCGCGAAGCCATGCACGCTGGGAATTGTAGTCCACAAGCAAGCCCCGCCCAGGCCGCGGGCGGAAACGGAAGCTCGCAGCTCGCTTCGGACCCATCCGTCAGCCTGGGCGTTTTCCCGCGAGATGTGAGGACGAGGAGGAGGGAAGGTGCGGTTCCGGGAGACGCTCCCGACCTCGGACGAGGATGCTCAAGTCCAGAACGTTCCTCAAGAAGACCCGCGCTGGCGGCGTGGTGAAGGTGGTGCGCGAGCACTACCTGCGGGACGACATCGGCTGCGGGGCGCCGGGCTGCGAGGCGTGCGGCGGGGCGCACGAGGGCCCGGCGCTGGAGCCGCGGCCCCGGGAGCGCGCGAGCAGCCTGTGCCCGCGGCCGCACTACCTGCTGCCCGACACCAACGTGCTGCTGCACCAGGTGAGTGGGCCTGGGCTCGTCTTAAAATATATATATATATATATATATATATATATATATATATATATATATATATATATATATATATATATTTTCATTTATTGGCGAGGAGAGCAAGAGAGACTACGAATGTGGTCGCGCCCGGGCCCCTGGGCACCGCTTAGGGACTCCAGATGCATGCGCCGCTTTGTGCATCTGGCTTTCTGGGGAATCGAGCCTGGGCCCCTAGGCTTTGCAAGCAGGTGCCTTTACACTGAGCCATCTCCCCAGTTCAAGAAACTTTTTAATGGGAATAGTTTATCCTGACAAGTGTAAAATCTGACCAATGGATGTATTTGAATTATTTCAGAGTAGGGGAAGTTTCCCACCAGCATTTCAGTTTGTAGCACCTTTGATGAGAAACCGCACTCAGATGTCTTCAGAGTTGCTCCCCTGTGTCAGCTTCTATCGCACTACAGTCACTTGGTTTATTTCTCCACATTTGCAAAGTGCTCTAGGCACATTAATTGTCTGACTCCTGGTGTCTTTTCTACCTTAGATTATAAATGCCTGGAAGCCACTGGGGACCCGAGTCTCTGTGGCCCTCAGATTGTGATCCCCAGGCGGATTGTAAGTGCTGTGAACAACAATAAAATGTGTGGGCCAGCATATTTATTTACTGTTTTAATTCTGCGAAGTTTTGTGATGGCTGTTTACAGGTACTCTTAAATCTGTAGGGTTGAGTGACTATTGTCACTTTTTAAGAGAGATTGAACAGAGACAGACAGAGAGAATGGGTGGGCCAGAGCCTCCAGCCACTGCAAACGAACTCCAGATGCTTGTACCACTTTGTGCATCTGACTTTACCTGGGCACTGGGGAATTGAACTCTGGTTGTTGGACCTTGCAGGTGAGCGCCTTAGCCACTGAGCCATCTTTCCAACCCTGTTTTCACTTTTTCCATAGGAAAGTAACTCTTTGAACTAATGGACAGTCTTGAAACTATGGCAGGAATTTTATGTTTGGCAGAAACAACTTTTAAATTATTTTATTTTTTTTTTAAAGATTGATGTTCTCGAAGACCCTGCTATCAGGAATGTAATTGTGCTGCAAACAGTTCTCCAAGAAGTGAGAAACCGTAGTGCTCCCATATATAAGCGAATCCGGGATGTAGCAAATAACCAGGAGAAGCACTTCTACACCTTCACCAATGAGCACCACAAGTAAGAAAGATAAAGTTTCACACCACCATAGTGTTAGTTAAGAAACCCCCAGGAATAACTGACTTGTTGAAGATGAGCTATAGTTTCCTACACTGTGTGAAAGATAATACTAGGTAGGATTCATGGTGTATTGGTGGGATCGTGCCTAAAACCTTTATCCACTGACTCAGGCTGTAATGGAACTTGTATTTCCAACAATGAGTTTAAGTTGGTTTTTACATCAGTTGTATGATAGACTCTTGGAAGATGGAATCCCAGGTTCCTGGACTATATCAGGTGAATAGTGATTATGGGATAGAAACTTTGAGTTTATGAAAAAGATTTAATGAGCTTTAATAGCTTATAACTTATGTTGAAGATATGGATTGATTTTTTTATTTTCAAGGAGAGAGTGGGTGGAGGTTTGTGAGTGGGCACACCAGGGCCTCTTGTTCCTATAAACAAACTGGTCATATACACCAGTGTGTGTATCTCATTTTGCACGGGGCACCAGGAAATTGTTCCTGGGCTGGCATCCAGGCTTTCAAGCAAGTGCCCTTGTCTGCTGAGCCATTACCTTAGCCTGAAGATACGAATTTTAAAAGCAAAATTCTTTTTTATGATTAAGGTTCAAGACTTTTGCTTGAACTCATTATCTTAGAGTATTATCTATTAATGATGTGTATGTAATTTATGATGGTATTTCTGATTCTTTTATTAGATCCTTTCAATTTCTAAACCTAGCTTGATACTATTGGCATTTTGCATTGAGTAATACTTTGTTGTGAGAAGCCCATCTTCGGCATTGTAAGTTGTCCCTAGCTTCTGTCAACTAGAAGCCAGTAGGTACCACTACTGTTCTTAGTAACCCAGAGTGGCATTGTCTCATGCTTAGCTACAGAGGGTATGGGCAAATTCATTCCTTGATTGAGAATCACTGAATTTGACCATAGATTATTGGTGCTGAAATTCCATCAGATCAATGAAATTTTTAGTTTTCTTTATTTTTATTTTCTGACATTCTGCTGAGAGCACCAGTAAAAAGTACTTAAGGGCTGCTTGTTCCTTTCCTTCCTTGAAATGCACAAATATACCCTTGTTTTTCAGGGCTGGAGACCAGCTTCTGTGGAGCAGACTCATCAGATTCCCATCTTCAGCCTAGATTTTTTAGTTGAGTGCTGTGAAAGGCCTTAGCAATAAAGAAAGTGAGCAGAAGTCACTTAGGACACAAGGCAAATCTCATTCATCTAAGATTTTTAATTGTTTTAATAAAAAAAGAAAAAGGAACAGGAACTGGTTCGCTGGTCTAGGCAGAGAGCGCTCCTGCTGTTGGCCCCAAGGCGCTCGGGCTGGGCTGGGCTGGGCTGGGCTGGGCTGGGCAGGGCTGGGCAGGGAAGAGGCTACAATCCCGGGAGGCAGGGCCGGCTGCTGTCCTGGGCCAGGTGTCCTGCTGGCTGGCTAGCACCAGGGCAGGAGCCCACTCCATATCAGCGGCCCGGAGGTGACCTAGGGGAGGGAGGGAGCTGGTGGGGGACCGGAAACCTGGCACCCATGGAGGCATGTTCGTGGGTTTCATAGCTCTGTGTGTGTTCAGCTCTGGAAGCATAGCTTCCTAGGGAAAACATGGTTCCCCATGTGTTACAGTGCAGTAATGGGCAAAGACCAGGGAGAAAAAGCATCCATGGCAAATAATCTCATGATAAGAAATCCCAATCTCATTTTATTGTAGCAGCATCGTGGGTTAAATAGAAATTGAGGAGGAGGGAGGGAAAGATGGACAACGGAGATTGACAGAAATCAGCAACCTGTGAATACCTGCTTTGCATGTGGACGTGAGCTTGGGCACGTATCAGATGGCGGGGATAGAGAAACTGCCACCTTGTAGGCACAGCTGGGGTGTGAACCTGGGTCTATGTGGCATGCTTTTTTGGGGGGTTAGGAGTCTCAGAGTTGAGGGTGGAGATAGGGAAATACCTACCAGGGTTAGCCACCAGGGTTTCTGACCTCATTCAACACCCTCTTAACCCTTTGTCCTCTGTGCCCTCCTTAAGCAATACCAACATTTAATTACAAGTCTACACCTAAAGTTGACTGCTATCTTTAAACATTGTAGGCTGGTTCAATAAATTTTGCTCTAATAGGGGACTAGGGATATAGCTCAGTTAGTAGAGTGCTTGCCTAGTCTACATGAATCCCTGGCTTTGATCCCCAGCACCACATAAACCCATGCAATTTCAGCCCTTGGAAGGTAGATGCATAATGATCAGAAGTTCAAGGTCTTCCTCAGATACGTAGGCAAGTCTGGACTACAAAAGAAAAAAAGGCTGGGAGTAGTGGTGCATGCCTTTTATCCCAGCACTTGGGAAACAGACGTAGGAGGATCCTATATAGTTTGGGGCCAGCCTGGGACTACAGAGTGAATTCCAGATTAGCATGGGCTAGAGGGAAACCCTACCTGGAAAAAAAGAAAAAAAAAAACCTCTGTAAATATTTAGGTATTCTGGTTTTTACTTTCTAAGATAGCCTTTGCCATTCATTGACTGTTTACTGTGGTTTATGTAATGAATCACATGATCATGAATTATCTGATTATACTCTTTCTAGAGTTTAGGAATTGCTGTTAATTCTGTGGTTTGAATAAGGTTTCATTATCTTTGTTTTTCCAAACTTATTTAATGATCCAACCTAAAATATAAATTCTAGTAATGTTTTTCTTTGTGAACTAAAACTGAGCATTAGTATAGTCTTTATTCCAAGCAAATCATCTTAAAAATTTACCTATAAAAGCTGGGGTTGGGGGGGGTGGGTAGCACAACCTTTAGTCCCAGCTGAAGCAGAGGTGGGAGGATCCCTATGAGTGTGACCCACCCTGGGACTACAGATTGAGTTCCAGGTGAGCCAGGGCTAGAATGTGAAACTTAGTTATAAGGTTCTTATAGAATCATTCACTTATGTATAAATACATGAACACAGGTTAAGAACATACAGTTTTTAGTTTAGTGGTTATTGAGTATGTCCTTTCATGTTTTTCTTTTTTTATGTTTAGAGAAACATATGTAGAACAAGAACAAGGAGAAAATGCTAACGACAGAAACGATAGAGCCATTCGAGTAGCAGCAAAATGGTACAATGAACATTTGAAGAAAATGTCAGCAGAAAATCATCTACAAGTTATCTTTATAACAAATGACAGGAGAAACAAAGAAAAGGCGCTAGAAGAAGGAATACCAGCCTTCACATGTAGGTGAAAATGGAAAAGCTGTTACTGCGTGTTTGCCAGCACATGTAGAAATAATAAAATGAGTTCTGGTTAGAGATAAACTTGACTATCTAATATTTTCATAGCCCTGTATTTCATGTGATCTTTTTTACATTTTTAAATTTAATTAGTAAGCTAATAATTAAGCTTAAGTAAATTGTACTCAGTGACTTCATTTTTCTCACCTTTTGCAGTTGTTTTAACAATGAAACTCATGTATACTGGACCCTTTGCTGCTTTTTGTTTTCATTTAAAAAAGAGACAGGCTGGGTGTGGTAGGACAGTCCTTCAATCCCAGCACTAAGGAGACAGAGGTAGGAGGGTCGCTGTGAGTTCAAAGCCAGCCTAGGACTACAGAATGAGCTCCAGATCAGGCTAGGTTAGAGACCTACCTCGAAAACACACACACACACACACACACACACACACACACACACACACACGAGGCAGATGTATTCTCAGAGCCAAACAATCTAGGTTCTTTCATTTCTGTGTTGTAAGAAACATGGATTTAAAAACCTTTATCAACTGATTTTTCAGGTGAAGAATATGTGAAGAGCCTCACTGAGAACCCTGAACTCATAGATCGCCTCGCCTGTCTGTCTGAAGAAGGGGTACGTTGTGTTGGTGAAAATGGAAACGATTAAAATAGCAGACTTTAATTATATGGCTTACAGTGTAATTTTATTTTTCAACTTTCATTTGCAACAGAATGAGAGAATAAGCAAGGAAATGGAATGCCAGGGCTTCTAGCCACTGCAAATGGACTCCAGATGTATGCACTGCCTTGTGTATCCGGCCTTATGTGTGTACTACAGAATCAAATTTGGGCCATTAGGCTTTGCAAGCAAGTGCCTTTAGCAATCTCTGCAACCCACTAAATTAAAAAGGGGGGGCACGTCAGTAAGCTAGAATAGGAATAGAGTTGGTTAATAAACAAGAATGTCTCTAAGAAGCTTCCTGAAATGTCATTGCTAAGGAAGTTGAAACATGGTGCCACTAGTTGATGAAAGAAAGGAATGGGATCCATGACTGATTTATAAATAACTAGTAGTGGCAGAGAAGTAAAGAATGGCCAGCATTGCATACAACATAAAGCCAGAGGGAAGAGTGAAGGGAGTCATAAGAAAATGTTGAACAGAACATTCAGGAAGAGGCTGTATGAATTTTGTGGTGCTAAAATTCATTCTGTAAGTCAGTAAGTTTTCAGAGGTGTATATAGCTCTTCCTAAAGAGCTCTGCAGAGAGAAGACAGCAGGTAGGGTTCTCTGCTCTCTACCTTTCATGGTAGGCCAAGAGAAATTTAGAGTGTATGAGAGTGTGGGCTGACAGTAATCAGAAATGGTGTTCATTTCTAAGACCACTAATGTCATTATGAAGATTAATGTACTTAACTAATGGCAGATCAGAGACAGATAGCATGGGAATAGTTAAACTCTGAATGCTGAATGCGTACATGTTTGTGTGTGTATTTTGTAATAGTGACTATAGCATTGTTAAGAAGATTGAATGCATTAATATGCAAAGCATTAATAAAATTTAAAAGTAAATGATTGCTATTGTTAATAGAAATAGTTTTATATACTATGACATTATGCATATTTTCAGTCTTTATAACATTCTCCTGTCTCTGTCCTTATACCAGCTACTTTAGAAAAGATCCAAGATCAAAGCTGGACTTGATTTTTGTTTGTTGTTTTTTTTAAGGTATGGTCTCGCTCTAGCCCAGGCTGACCTGGAATTCACTATGGAGTCCCAGGATGGCCTCAAACTCATGGCAAACTTTCTATCTCTGCCTCCCAAGGGCTGGGATTAAAGGTGTGCACCACCATACCTGGCCTAGTAACATATTTTTTAGGACACATTTTTCTAATATGAAGCAACTAGCTTCACATGGCTGTTAAATGTAATTTAAATTTCAAAATTCAGTTTCTCAAGTGTATCATTGCCTTTCAACTGAACTTGTGCCTAGTGTCTACCATATTCGATACATAAAACTTTTCTTCATTGAAAAATAATTGTTTCAGATAATAGTAGTATAGGAAATACTATATTTTAAATTCAGTTATATAGTCTGTAACATAGATACTTTAGACTTGTTTATAATAGCTCATTATGTGAACAGAAAACTTACTTTTGGTTTGTTTATTTCATAGAATGAAATAGAAAGTGGGAAAATAATATTTTCAGAGCATCTTCCCTTAAGTAAGCTACAGCAAGGCATAAAATCTGGTTCATATCTTCAAGGAACATTCAGAGCTAGCAGAGAAAATTACTTAGAGGCTACAGTATGGATTCATGGAGACACTGAAGAAAACAAAGAGGCAAGTATGTAAATTCCTCAGCAGATAAAACACTTTATACTCACTCTGTTCCTCAGTAAACATTGACATAAGTTTTTTTTTTCACAAAATTTTATGTAATAATTTAAATTTGCCTTGTCTTTCTAGTTTATAAGATTGTATTAAGTCATAAATACTGCTAGAATGAAATCACTTTTATGAGATTATTAAAAAATTTTTATTATTAACTCACAGCAAGTGTGCATGTGCGTATATTGGGGGGGGGTGTGAGGGGGGGGTGCTGGTGTGTGTAAGCCTCAGTCCAACCAAGGGTGTTGTTTCTTGATCACTGTCCAAGACCAAGTCTTTCACTGGCCGGTGGGCCCCAAGGATCTGCATGTTTCTACCTCCCCAGGGATGGGATTATAAGCACAACAACATGCCCCAGCTTTATTGGTGTGTATGCAAAGATGTGTGTACAGGTGTACATGTGATCATCTGGAGGCCAGAAGTGAATATCAGGTTTATTGTTAATCACTAGCCAACTCTTGAGTGCTGGGATCAAAGACATGTGTTACCACTCCTTGTAGAATAATGCTTAAAAAAAAAAAAGTTAGATAGAGATATTTAGGATATACATAAGCTTTTGTTTAGGTGCCGTCATTATTTCTATTAAAAGTATTTAAACATAGTATATTACTTGTTTGGAACAGATCATCTTACAAGGACTTAAACATTTAAATCGAGCTATTCATGAAGATATTGTGGCTGTGGAGCTTCTCCCAAAGAGTCAGTGGGTAGCCCCATCTTCAGTGATTTTACTTGATGAAGGTCAGAATGAAGATGATGTGGAGAAAGAGGAGGAAAGAGAGAACATGGTATGAAACCAAGCTTGCTTAAGTTTTTGTCTGTGTAGTTGGTAATGCTATTTAACGTATCATTGTTTTCAGAGTCAGCAAATGAAATTACAGTTCTGTAGGCTTAATTCATGTCATGCCCATTGTTGATTTCTGTTGTAAGTATACAAGCTAGTGTTCTGTTGTCAGTTTACTTTAATAGGTAAATAACAGATTATTTGAGTATCAAACTGGAAGTCTCTGGCATTCAACTATGTGATCTGAATTAATGAGGTTAAGTAAATAGAAATTTAAAATTTGCTGAAATATTTTTGTGCCAACAGTGTTATTCTGGGCATGCTTAATTATTCTATCTCTGCTACTATATTGATTATGGAGGGGATGTTTTATTATTCTTTAGCTCCTAAATCTATTTGAAATGACCTCTTTATATGTTTTTATTTTTATTATTTTTTTATTTTTTGGTTTCTTCGAGGTAGGGCCTCACTCTAGCCCAGGCTGACCTGGAATTCACTATGTAGTCTCAGGGTGGCCTTGAACTCACGGCAATCCTCCTACCTCTGCCTCCCGAGTGCTGGGATTAAAGGCGTGCACCACCACGCCTGGCCTTTATATATTTTATAATGATAATAGTATAGTTGAACTGCAGGCAATATTTGTAGCTCTTTTACATTAGTTATATTTGGTTGTCTGGAGCATTACTATTATCTCAAGCTTTTGGGGAGTGTTTGAAGAGGAATACTCTTAAGATCTGTTTCTAATGGTATACATTATTTAACCATTATGTTTTGGACAAAAAATTTGGTCTAGATAACTACATAATTTTGGTAATGAGTATAAGCTAATACTAAAACCCTAGTCTTCTAATTCCTAGACATTTGTGTGTTTTAGTCAGCAAATCCTTATATTAAAATGTAAGAGAGGGAGTTCTGACCTATTAATTACACATATTTTTGACTGTTGATTTTGTAATACTTTTTCATCATGGAACAGTTACAGAGCTGTGATTAGCATGCTCTCCTTGTCTAGAACTTTGAGGCATAAAGATTCTGAACTTTATGTCATAATTTACTTCCTAAGTATACTAACATCCATGTACATAATTCAAGTTTGTAAGAGAAATTACTCATGATCTTTGGGAGAAAAAGTAATTGAAGATTTTTGTCTTTATATTGCAGTTTAAGACTGCTGTAAGTGACAAGATGTTGAAGCCAACTGGTAGAGTTGTGGGAATAATAAAAAGAAATTGGAGACCATACTGTGGCATGCTGTCCAAGTCAGACATTAAGGAGGTAAGAGCATGCTTCTGTTGATGAACCATGATGGTCATTGGACAGCAAGCCTTCCCTGCGGCCCTGTTTCCAGCTTTTGCATGTGTAGTCATTATTCCTGGTTGAGTGCTTACCTAACCCATGGGCTGCAAGGTTTATCCAGAGTGCTATGAAACAGTTGTCTCTCTTGATTTTCTGTAGTCAAGAAGACATCTCTTTACACCTGCTGATAAGAGAATCCCACGAATTCGGATAGAAACCAGGCAAGCTTCTGCATTAGAAGGACGGAGAATTATTGTTGCTGTTGATGGTTGGCCAAGAAATTCTCGATACCCAAATGTAAGCTTAAAATGTTAATTTTATCTGAAGATATTTAATTGACATTTTGTGAATAATACTGTTGATTTTAGTGAAAATATAATTTTACATAGGGTTTGTATAGAAACAGGTATTTTATAGTTACCTGATAAGTAGCATATCTGATTCCAAACGATTTTACATAATCCCAGTGCAAATCATCAGGGTAATTTTACTCCAATGGCTGAACAATGCTTAGTGATTGTGTTTGTGGAAACAGTGTCCTCAGTAAATTCTCATCAGCAAATTTTAAAGCTGCCAAAGCTTCATGTTGGAAGCACATGTGAACTTGGAAGGAAGCAGGAAGTGAATGCTTTGTAGTGCAAGAACTGGACCCAAATGTCTGTCTTGTCATTTTGAGCTCAAATTTACCAAAGGTTCATTTATAGGAAATTGATAGAGGATCATTTGGAAATATCGAGGTGATATATAAAATGCTGAAAAATTGAGTATATTAAAGTGTAAATTAGCTGGAAAATAAGCCTTTCTAATAATTCCTTTTGATTTTAGGGACACTTTGTAAAAAACTTAGGTGACGTTGGAGAGAAAGAGACTGAAACGGAAGTTCTGTTGCTTGAGCATGATGTCCCTCACCAGCCCTTCTCGCAGGCAGTCCTGAGCTTCCTGCCCAAGATGCCCTGGAGCATTACTGAAAAGGTCCATTGAAAGCAATTCCTCGGAACTTGGAGAATAGCATATGCTAGCTATTTCTGCTTTTCTTTTGGTATACTGGGATTGAACTAAGGGCCTATACATTCTAGGCAAGTGCTTTACCACTGAAATATATTCCCAACTTTTTTTACATTTTGGTTTTGGTTTTGAGTTAGGATCTCATTTAAGTTGCCCAGTTAGGCTTTGAACTTGCAGTTCTGCCTCAGTATGATTTCACGCTTATAGCACCAGACCTGGCTGTTAATGTTAATTCCTGTATATGTTCAAGTATGTGGTCACTTCTCTCCAGCACTGTGGAGTGACATACAAGTCATTAGCTTTTTCACGGACAGTCTTCTAAGTCCCAGACACATGAATATGTTAGGTTTGTTGTTTGGTTTTTTGGTTTGGTTTATCAAGGTAGGGTTTCAATGTCGCTCAGGCTGACCTGGAAATTAACTATGTAGTCTTGGTGTAACCTTGAACTCACTGTGGACCTCCTACCTCTGCCTCCACAGTGCTGAGATTAAAGGGCTGTGCCAACACTCCTGGCTTTTTTAAAGTGTGAAAACCACTATTTAACAATTAAAGATGCTTGCTTATAAAGCCTGATTGGCTGGGACCAATTGCCCTGTGCCCACATAATGGCAGATGCACAAAGTGGCACATGTATCTGGAGCTTGTTTGCAGCAGCTAGAGGCTGCCCAAACTCACTCTGCCTCACAAATAAATTCTTTTTTGAAACAACCACATGTGGGCCCTGGAGAGATGGCTCAGCAATAGGCTTCTTGCAAACACATGAGGGCCTTAGGGTGCCTGAGTCTCCAGATCCCATGTAAACCAGCTGGGGATGCCCACATGTACCTGTAACCCCAGTCCCTCAAAAGAGCAGAGTCCTGACCTGAGAATTGATGGAGCCCCACAACTCTGTAAACAGTGAAGAGAGACTCCAGCTCTAAAATAAGACCAGGCAGAATAGCAGCCACAGAGTGGGACATGCTCATTCCACTCCAGCCATTGCAGGCAAGCAACCTCTGCTGCAGGGCCTATGTCTCAGCATAAGGGCACATGCATGTGCATACACCACACACACACGTATAGCTGGAGAGAAGGCTCAGGCTTGCTGAAATGCCTAATGACTCGGGGTTCTATTCCCCAGTACACATGTAAAGCCAGATGCACAAATTGGTACATGCATCTGGAGTCTATTTTCGGTGGCTGGAGGCCCTGGTGCACTCATTCTCTCTGTCTTCTATCTCTGCTTGCAAATAAATAATTCTTTATTTTTAAAATTAAATGTGGTTATTACAAAGAAGTTAAAGCTGAAATATTTTTCTAGAAATAGTTGATTTCCTAAGAGCTGTATTTCAGTTCTATCAGAGTCACTTTTTATTTCCTTGTAATATGCTCTCTGTTAGGACATGAAAAACCGGGAAGACCTGAGGCATCTGTGTGTGTGTAGTGTGGACCCTCCAGGATGCACTGACATAGATGATGCTCTACACTGTCGAGAACTCAGTAATGGAAATTTGGAGGTAGGTGTATATCGCATATAGTTAAATACAATTTCCTCTTGGGCTCATTGTTGATCCAAGAAAGACTATAAAGTTGCAGCTGCCAACACTAGTGGGCATGATGGTAATCCTCTTTTAGTTTAGCCGAATTTCTTCTCATATAAGCTCTGTTGTTATATCTATCTTATGAATAATGCAGATTAACATCTTTTGAATCTTTTTTAGGTTGGTGTTCATATTGCTGATGTTAGCCATTTTATTAGGCCAGGAAATGCCTTGGATCAAGAATCAGCCAGAAGAGGGACAACCGTTTATCTCTGTGAAAAGGTAAATGTGTAAAATTTAAAAAAAAATTTAATATGTAGCACTTGCAAATTTTGTTTTGTTTTTTTGGAGACAGGGTCTTACTTTGTAACCCAAGCTGGTCCTGCTAAATCTTAGAAAACAGGCATTTGGTTTTGTTATTTAATGGTCCAAACAACATGTAGATGTAATTGAAATCTGTACAGTGAAAAAAATTAATCAGTCTGTTATAATGTTCAAAGTTTATTCACCACATAGCTTTTCCCCATAAAAATAACATGCTTTTTCCCTTCTCTCTATAGATTTTGAAAACACCATGTAGTTTTTTTGTTAAGTGGTGAAAAAAGGTTTAATCATAGGTGCTTAATATATAGGACTTCCTTAGACCACTGGCATGAAATTCAGTGTTCTTCTATTGCTATTTTGTTTGTTTTGAGGTAGGGTCTTGCTTAGCCCAGGCTGACCTGAAATTCAGTATGTTGTCTTGGGGTGGCCTTGAACTCACTGCAATCCTACCTCTGCCTTCCTAGGGCTGGGAATAAAGGCGTGCACCACCACAACTGGCTTCTGTTGCTTTTTATAATGATTTTGTGTAAATCCTTTTCTATACAATGTGAAAAAAAATACATATATATATTCACACTTGTTGTTTATTTGAAAGACAAAGAGTGACTTTGAATGTGCCAGGGCTTTCTGCCACTGCAAAGGAACACCAGGCTCATGTGCTGCTTTGTGTATTGACTTTTTACCTGATTACTGGGGAATCAAACTGAGGCCATTAGGCTTTGCAAGCAAATGCCTTTAGCCATTGAGCCATCTCTCTAGCCCTCTACAGACTTTGACATTTTCTCGATTCTTTTAGTCTTTTAAAAAGACAAGAGTGTTCTTTCATTTTTTTTTTTTTTAATTTCCTGTACACCTAATGCTATTTAAGAATAGGACCTAAAAGCTACGGTTGTAGCTGAGAAACCTGAGATGCTGTTTCTGTTTTTTGCAGCGGATTGACATGGTTCCAGAGTTGCTCAGCTCTAACTTGTGCTCCTTAAGATCTAATGTTGACAGGTATTTATTCATGCTTTTACTGGAAGAATGATGTTTATTCTATTGACACCCAGGAACAAATAAATACTGTCTTTCCTCCACAGATTAGCATTTTCGTGTATTTGGGAAATGAATCACAATGCTGAAATCTTGAAAACAAGATTCACCAAAAGTGTCATTAATTCAAAGGTTAGTTTCTTGGTTCCTCACTAATGTTTAAATCATTGGTAATTTTAACAGGTTCTTCGATTCTTTTTTAAAGTTAGGTTTATATGGTTGAATTTTTTTTTCTAATATCTTAGCAGTCTATCTTGTTTGTTTCAAAGTTAAGAACATGTTTAATTCTTGATATTACCCAGAATTTAGTTTGTGTGGTAGTTGTCCTAGATTCAGAAGCTTAAAGCCTCCATACCTTAGCAGACCAAATAGATAGTTTCATGCTTCACTGAGGAACCCAGAAATTGAGGCTGTTCCTCCTTAGAAATCGTTAATGTTTGCATCTTTGCATGTCCATCTTTCTGTTCACATTTTCTCATAGAAATTAAGGTATCAAGCACACTTAGATTTTAAGAGAACAAACCTGAGTTCATGCTCAGACAAGATGAAGCAAGATTATCCTCATTTTTTTAAATCTCTTTTTCATATTCTTGTATAGTTCTATGTCCTAAATAGCCCTTCAGATTTTGCCAAATTTCATTTCTTGTAATGATGTTTTCCAAACTTAATTTTTCTTCAATTTAGTATCGTTTAGTTCTGATAAACTAGTATAAAGAGTACTTGTTAGAATGAAAATTACTTTAGCTTTCATAGGATTAAGTCAGTGAACGTCTAAAACATCTTTTAGAAGGGTAACTCTTACTCTTAGTAGATGAATTGCTTCTCTCAGATATTTGACTTAACCTGTATTATCTAAGTCCCTTATACTATTGGTGAATTTTACTTTTTAACACTATTTTTTATAGGAAAATGCTACTTTTCTGGCAGGATAGGATGGAACTTGGGCTAGAAACTGTATGTGCATACTTAGATCTGTTATTGGGGATCACTTTAAGCCTTTTCTTACGTGATTGCCATTTATGGGTACTTGAGGTTTGGTAGGTAGTTAATTTCTCACCAAGTGTGATATCTACACTTTATGTACCATTGAGTAGTGGCTGTGACCCTCTGTAGAGGATTTCAGAGACTAGATAGAGCTTTACCTAAACACATATACCTGGAGTAGGAAGCACTTCAAGTTTTAATAATTTAAGGATGCTGCCATTTGTCTTTCTTAATGTCAGCTTGCTTATGTTGCTTCAGTTAGGCAGAAACCAGATGTAAACTATGGCAGATTTTTCTTACTGTTAGCTTCAGGTTTTCTAAAACTGGGGAGTTATATATTAGGGAAATATGAGATGTAGACAGTAGATTATAAAATAAAATATGGCTTAAATAGTAATTTTTTTATTATTGACAAGAATTATGTTAACATATGGTTTCTTTCATAGGCTTCTCTTACATATGCTGAAGCACAAATGAGAATTGATTCAGCAGCCATGAATGATGATATTACCACAAGTCTCCGTGGACTAAATAAACTAGCTAAAATTCTTAAAAAAGGAAGAACTGAAAAGGGGTATGTTTCAAAAATATTTATTAAAACACGATTTTAATTCATTCTATTGAGATACCTTTAGGATTATTTAGAATTTTATTATGGACAGCGTTTAATTAGTTAATTGGTCATTTCTTCTAGCTGCCTTGTACATAATAGTAGCTTGGTACTGGATTGCACTCTCTTCATGAGTAAGTCCTATGAAATGTTTTTAATTTTAATTAGAAATGTTTCCCCATGGAATGAATGTTGATTTTTAGATGTTAGAATAAATGTAGATTCACTTTAAAGATAATTCACAGCTCCAGGGATGCATTCTTCCCAAAGCTTTGATAGCTAGTGACTAATGGGTCTTTTAGCCAGTATCTAATAACACTTGGTGGAAGGAAGGATTACAGCAGTTAGAAGGCTTGATTGGGAAAAGACTGTTGGTTGCAGTGGGAAAGCAAGTACAGAGCCTTTGTCTTTGTTCTGTATCAGCCTAAAATATTTCCACATAATTTTTTTTTTTTTTTGGTTTTTCGAGGTAGGGTCTCGCTCTAGCCCAGGCTGACCTGGAATTCACTCTGTAGTCTCAGGGTGGCCTTGAACTCACGGCGATCCTCCTACCTCTGCCTCCCGAGTGCTGGGATTAAAGGTGTGCGCCACCACACCTGGCTAAGTTCCTTAAAATTAACATGTCAGTTTTCTTAGTGACTCCAATATTTGAATAACCATAAATATGATTTGAGTCTATTAAAGCGCTGTCTGTATGCTTGAAAACAAAGTTATCAATCTAAAACAAAGCTCCTGCTCAGGCTTATCACTTCCATTGGAAGAAAGGGGAGCGTAATTAGATTTTTGCTTTGTTTTTGTGGTGCTGTAAATAAAAACAAGAGCTTTGTACAAGTTGGAAAGTGGTCTTCCGCTGAACTACATCCTCAACCTTTGGTATTTTGAAGAAAAGGTTTTGTTTGTAGCTTAGACTAGCCTTGAACTTGCCACATTGCCAGGTTAGCTTGGAACATGATCCTTGTGCTGCCACCTTCTCGGTGCTGAGATTGTAGGATATGTTATGACTGGCTAATTAATTGGTTTTTGTGTGACACATGAAACAACACATTTTCCAACAAATATTTTTCATTTCAGGATTGCAAAATGCTAGGTATCAGAAGTTATTTATTTATTTATTTGTTGTTTTTTTGAGGTAGGGTCTCGCTCTAGTCCAGGCTGACCTGGAATTCACTCTGTAGTCTCAGGGTGACCTTGAACTCACGGTGATCCTCCTACCTCTGCCTCCCGAGTGCTGGGATTAAAGACGTGTGCCGGCTTGGTATTAGAAGTTTTTAAAGATACTTTTTGGAAATTTGATTTTAAAGCTTGGGGTATAATTCATAGTGTAATGTGTCCTTATACCAAATGTGAGGCCTTGGGTTCCATCTCTAGCACTGAAATAAATAATAACAAAATAAATAAATCACCATTTGCACCCATATGTATTTTAGCAGATTTAAAGTAAAATAGGAATTTGCATTTGTAACATAGCCTTTCGAAAATAGAAATGATTTTTTTAATCTCTTTAAATAAAAACAGTTTATATTTTTTTCTAAGTAGGAAGTTAGAAATAGTGTGACACTTCATAATTATTGGGAGAAGTGAGAAAACAGTCTTTGAAAAAATGACATTTTTTTCACCTGATAATAAATCTTTGATAGAAATATCATTTTGACTGGTCTATGAAAAAATTATCAAAATGTGCTTACTATGCCTATTTTGGAAGAGATATTTTAATAGTACAGATCAGATGTAATGTAGAATCTTCTAAGTCCTACATGTCTGAGAAGGGATATTTGTTAAGATTCCCTTTCTAGTAGAAGAGGAGGAAGACTGAGAGACATTTCACTTGCCCAGCTCAGCCTCTTCTGGTTGTCATCCTCCTGTTTTCACTTGGCCAGAACTCTTAGGCTCAGGTTAATCTGGAACTGACTTGATGAAAGTAGCATTTTGTGTGAAGAAACTTTAGACATCCTGAGTCTCATAAAGGAGAACGTGCCAGCTCATTAAGTGAACCCTGCATGTACAACTGTTGTATTATCTGAGAGACACAGCCTTTCATGAACAGCCTTCAGTCCTTGTCACGTATCAGTGGTAGTAATTTTTCAGTCTCCCCTGTTAATTTAGTGTCTGTAGCATCTAACATGATGTCCCTCTCCATTGTAACCCACCTCAGTGTATTACTTTCCACAGTAAATACTAGTTACTTTTTGTAAAAGTATGCAAATTTAGCTCAGTAAAGTTTTAGTTTTGAGTACAGAAGATGGTCAAACTCACAGGAGCACAGTACTAAGACATAGATAAAAATAGAACATAATGGCGAAGCCTTCAGAAGAGTGACTCTTATTTGAGACACTCATTTTCTGCTTAAAAGGATTTGCTTTGAGAATGTTGCATCTGTTGACGGATTTTCCTCTTGAATTTATATTCAGGGCTCTGACTCTATCTTCTCCAGAAGTTCGATTCCACATGGACAGTGAAACTCATGACCCCATAGATCTGCAGACCAAGGAACTGAGGTATGCTGGTTTTTATTAACAGTGGGCAGCATGACTTTCGAATGTATTGTCTACTGAGTATATGCAGGTGTACTATTAACCAGAATGTTTATATCATTTTGCCTGTTTGCTTTGATGCATAGTATATTAGAACTTTAGTAGTAGTTGCAATAAATACAAGAAGATTGTACTGATGAACTTCTTAGGTATTTAGTGTGGTGCATTGAGGTGAGAGGACAATGATCTACCTGGGCTCTGAAGCTGAGGCCTTAAGTCCCGGTCCTACCGCTGCAGCTCATACAGCCTAAACAAGTTGCAGCAAGCCGTTTGATGTTGACACCTACCTTATGGGTGCTGGGAAGAGTATCAGATGTTACTTACTGACGTCATTCATATAGAGAAAAAGGTGTTTTTATTAAAGTGTGGGCTATCTTCTATATATATTATGGGGTAATTAGGAAATTATAAATATCTGTTCATTTTTCTAATATATGACAAAGAGTAAAAAGAACAATATGCTGTTTTTTTTTTACATAAAAAACAATAGGTGCTTTAAAACTAAAATTTAAGGGAGGGGGGAATTGGGGAATTCGGGATAACAACGCATTGTTTGCCCACTAAATAATGTAACTCATTATGGACAATAAATACATATTTTAAAAAAAAACTAAAATTTAAGAATTCCTTAGGGAGAAAGTTCTATGCACCTATGTCTATTTTTGGTTTTAATACTAACAATGAGCCCAAATACTGAAGCATTTTTTGAGGAACAGGTTGATAAAAGTATAAGCCAATAGCCGGGCATGGTGGTGTATGCCTTTAATCCCAGCACTCGGGAGACAGAGGTAGGAGGAGTTCAAAGCCACCCTCAGACTACAGAGTGAATTCCCTACCTCGGAGAAGTTGCTCAGTGGTTAAGAGCATTTCCTGCTTAATCATGAGGATGGCCTGGGACCATTTGAGTTTACTTCTTTCAGAACCCATGTGAATAGCTGGGTGTTGTCACTCATGTCTGTAAGCTGAGTCTGGGGGAGAACATAGGTACAGACAGGAGAATCTGTGGCTCTTTGACCAAAAACAGGAGCTCAGAGGTGAAGGAGAGACCTGGTTTCAAGGACCTATGAAGCTGAGTAATAGAGGGCACCTGAAGCTTGCTTCTGGCTACCTCACAGGCCACCCAGCATGTGCAAACACCATACACACTGCAAATGCACGTGTATGTGTGTTGTGTCTGCACAAAAGAAAGATGGGCTGTAGAAATGGCTCAGCAGTTAAGGTGCTTGCCTCTGAAGCCTAATGACTAAAGTTCAATTTCCCAGTCCCCACATAAAACCAGATGCACAAAGTGACAGATGCACCTGGAGTTCGTTTGTAGTGGTTGGAGGCTCTGGCACACCCATTGTCTCTGTTTCCCATCTCTCTCTCTCTCTCTCTCTCTCTCTCTCAAAATAGGTGAAATATTGTTAAAAGTAAAATAAAAGATTAATAATGAATATTCAGTACTTAGAAAGTGCTAGACATAGAAATTAGTTCTTTGTTAAAGCAGTCTAAAACTTGTATGAAATAAATCTGCATAGAATGAAAACTATGTCAGATCATGTGGATTCTGCTAATAGCTCTGATTTTTGTTTTTCTAGGTAGGGTCTCACTCTAGTCCAGGCTGACCTGGAATTCACTCTGTAGTCTCAGGGTGGCCTTGAACTCATGGCGATCCTCCTACCTCTGCCTCCCGAGTGCTGGGTTTAAAGGCGTGTGCCACCACGCCCGGCTTAGCTCTGATTTTTAACAAGACAATAATGTCACATCTCCTCTACTTTCTTACCTAGAAAACAAGTGTGCTTATGCATGCTTGCACACACACATACACCACAGTGACTAGCATGCAAATTATCCATGCTAAATGTGTTTATTTTTATAATAAATTGGTAAAATCTTTGTTTAGTCAAATTGTATGGCTTAAATAGCTTTTAATTCTTCTTTCTAAATTTTATTTGAATAGATCTATGGTTAAACAAGAATCTTTTCGGATGTATTAAGATGTGAAAATGCCTATTTTTAACAAATTAAATAAAGGCTCAGTTTTTAGAATGTGTGTAGACACATAAGTGATTGTTATCACAGTGCTGAGAAATGTAAGAGCCATAAATCATTAGATGTGATTAAGCATACAAATGAATGCTTCAATGCCTTTATTATCTCATCGGTAGAAAAGTTAACTTGTGAATAAATGTTAATATAAAGAGGTCTCAGCCTATTTCATATACTTTCTCTACTGGCAGAGAAACAAATTCCATGGTGGAAGAATTTATGTTACTTGCTAATATTTCTGTTGCAAAAAAAATTCATGAAGAATTTTCTGAACATGCTCTGCTTCGAAAACACCCTGCTCCACCGCCATCAAATTATGAAGTTCTTGTTAAGGCAGCTAAGTCCAAGGTAAGGCCCTATAGGGTAAAAGGCTGCCTTTGTATCTTCACAAAAGTCTTGTTTATTCATGTAAAAGTATGCCATAGTTCCTTTGATGAATAAAATCCTAATTTGGATATGGTCCTCTTTTTCTACATTGACAATCACACTAACATGTAATGAATTTCTTTGTAGCCTTTACGGAGCAGCTGGTCCTAAAGCAAGATGTTTTGGACTGTTATATTGAGAATCTTATACATACTGTTCTCTTCCATATCTCTTGTCTATGGCTTCAGTCGGCAGATAATATGTTTTGCTCAATTAAGCCCTCTGTTGCATGCTTGAGAAACAAAGACATATCACGTCTATGGAAAAGAGGCCAAATACAGAAGGAACAGTATATTCTTAGCCCTTCATGCCATTTTGTCTGGTTAGTAGGTTTTCCTTTGAGCATACCTATCCTTGGGGGTGACTCTACCCTTTGGCTGGAAGGAGCAGTGTTGGCTCTTGAGGATGTCATGCTAGTAGGATGGTGTTGGTTTCTGAGCTCATAGTGCACCTTCCCCACCATATCCATCAGAACTGAAGTGTCCAGATCTGCTTTGGCATTAGAAAGCACAGCTGGACTATGAGAAAGAGCACTGCTACTGTGTCTTGTCCTCCCACTTGGAATTTCTTCCCTGTCTTGATACTTAATGTAAATGGTGTGAATATGGATTATCTGACCCTAAACTCTGTTTATTTAGTTCAATGATCTTTTGACGAGATGATGATACTTAGAAATGGTTCATGGGTACTCCTCCTCTCCCTTTTATTCACAGAACCTGGAAATTAAGACTGATACAGCCAAGTCTTTGGCTGACTCTTTGGACCGGGCTGAATCTCCTGCATTCCCATATCTGAACACTCTGCTAAGAATACTGGCCACCCGCTGTATGATGCAAGCTGTGTACTTCTGTTCCGGGATGGATAATGATTTCCATCACTATGGCTTAGCGTCCCCAATATACACGCATTTTACTTCTCCTATCCGAAGGTATTTTTTCCATGTAAAATTAAAGGAGACAGAAAATGATTAATTTTTAATTTAAAAAAGAATAATTTGTCATGGTTCTTATTTCTCCTTTGTATGTGTAGATATGCTGACATAATTGTTCATCGTCTGCTTGCTGTTGCTATTGGGGCAGACTGTACTTACCCTGAGTTGACCGACAAACACAAGCTTGCAGACATATGTAAAAATCTCAACTTCCGGCACAAAATGGCTCAGTATGCTCAGCGAGCATCAGTAACTTTTCATACTCAGGTATTTGCTTCTGTCTTTCATGTTAGAGAAGAAAAAACTTCCTTGTATATAATTTCAAAATTATTTTTCCAAACTTCAGGGTAAGACTTTAATAATATTTCATGTTATTTTACAGCTGTTTTTTAAAAGCAAAGGAATAGTAAGTGAAGAAGCCTACATTCTCTTTGTAAGAAAGAATGCGATTGTGGTGCTAATTCCGAAGTATGGCCTAGAAGGCACAGTTTTCTTTGAAGAAAAAGACAAGCCAAAGCCACAGATTGTTTATGATGATGAGGTACAGCACTAATCCCAAATCACTAAGTACATGCAGAAAGCCTCCATGTAACCAGCTAAGCTTTCACTAACCAGAATGCCACCTGATCTTTTCTTTCTTTTTTTTTTATATTTTATTTATTCATTTTCAAGCAGAGAGAGAGAGAGAGAGAGAGAGAGAGAGAGAGAGAGAGAGAGAGAGAGAGAGAGAGAGAGAGAACGAACCAGGGCCACCACCTTGTGGGTCTGGCTTATGTGGGTCCTGGGGAATTGAACCCAGGGCTTTAGGCACTAGAGGCAAGTGCCTTAACCACTGAGCCATCTCTCCAGCCCCCACCTGATCTTTTCTTCCCACATTCAAATGCCTTTTATTTCTCTTAAACCCTGTAGTTAAGATTTATCCTAGGGGGATAAAGGAATGAAGGGCACTGATAGCTCAGGGAAGGGAATTTTTAAAATTTATTTGCATTATCTCTTTTCTTATTCTCTATTTCTCCTAACTTATTAGAATTACACCTTAAGAGATTAAATAAGTAAAGAGTGGTCTTACCAAGCACATTATGTCCCTCTACTGTAACCAGCGATGTGCTACTTAGTGGAGTCAGAATAGAATCCTAAGATTAATGAATGTGTATTAGGAATACCTTAATGAGAGAAAGGAGATATATAATTAGGTCATATCTGTGATTACTGGGTTAGTAGGTTTTTCTATATTGAACACCAAATGCGTGTTAGTATGGGAGTAGTTTCTTTTTAACTTTTTTTTTTCCTTTTTAAATACTATTTTTATTGATTTGCAAGCACAGAGAGAAGAGACACAGGCAGGTAGAGAGAATGGGCAAGCCAGCTCCAAGTGCATGCACCACTTAGTGCATCTGGCTTTCCTAGGTACTGTGGAAGGGAACACAGGTTGTTCTGCTCTGTGCGCAAGCACCTTACCGGCTCAGTCATCTCTTCAGCCCCCCCCTCTTTTAACATTTAAATTACAATGAAAGGCGAACTACAAAGAATTAGAAGATGTTCAAGTATAAGAAAATATTAAGACTGACTTTTTTTTTTAGACACCATCACTCAAGATAGAAGGCACAGTGTTCCATGTGTTTGATAAAGTTAAAGTGAAAATCATGTTAGATTCATCGAATCTTCAGCATCAGAAAATTCGAATGGCCCTCATAGAACCTCAGGTGAGAACAAACTTTGTTTTAGTGTACATTTCTTTGTTTTGTTTTTGTATTTTGGAGGTAGGGTCTTGCTCTAGCCCAGGCTGACCAGGAATTCACTATGTAGTCTTAGGCTGGCCTTGAACTCACAGCGAGATTCTCCTACTTCTGCCTCCCAATTGCTGATATTAAAGGCATGTGCCACCACACCCAGCCCAGCACATATTGTAAGAGAGGAATCCAACTGTTACTTCTGTTCAGTGTTAGAATTCTAAGGAGTTTTTCAGATACTTGAAAGCAGATATCATTTTCTCATTGACTTCATGACCCATGGGATCCCTGCCATTGCAGAGTCGTCTGAGGTCTTTGGTGCCAAACCAAAAGCCAGAGTTCTGCTTAGTTCTTTGTTGTGGCTTTGTAGTCTGCAAATCAAGTGTAGGTCTTCCACGTAGATACTGGTTCTTAACCTTCATCCTGCCTGGAGCACTGCAGGCCCCTGATGCTTGCCAGCTGTCACCATGTAAACTCTGGGCTAACGTTAACAACACTACCCACTTGAGTCCTCTGTCTTGTTCTGTACCCAGGCTGGTCTCAAACCTGCAGCAGCCCTGCTGCTTCTCATCCTGAATGCTGGGGTTGCAGGCGTGTCATGAGTACAGGTTTACATTTCTGAACCACTATTACTTTGTGTGTAAAGTATGTACACTTTGTACATAAAACTTTTATAAATCCTTTTCCCCTTTAGCTGGTACATGTGTACCAGCTGGTGTGCCAGAAGATGGTGGTGGAAAGGGTGGGGGAGATGTGGGTGATATTTACCTCTTATTTTATGCTTCTAAGCATCATATTTTCCCATTTGCATTACTCTAGATCCCAGGGATAAACATTCCTGCTGATATTTCAGACACAGACCTTAATGGACCAGGGATAAAGAAGAGGAAGCTTGAAAAATAGCTACCTTCAACAGCAGCAGTAAAAGCTTGAAAGACTGGTTTTATTTTTAAAACAACTGAAAATATTTCTAAGTTCAAGTGTGAGAGTTTGTTACTGTTAAGTACATTTTAATAATTTTCAAAATTTGCATTTTTATTGAATTGTTGACTGGGCCTGTCTTATAAAACTGGGTTTCTAGTTAAAACAGAACTATTTATGCAGAAAAATTCAATTGAATATCCATCACCCAAATGATGACAGCAACTTCAGGGATCTGTAAAGATCATTTAAATGGAGCACTCACCTGCTCATTGAAGAGCAGATTAACTTTGCATGGGTACTTTGATTATTTAATATTGGTAGGAAAAAAAAAAACTTTATTTTCTGACGAAAGAGACCATTTTTGGAAGAACAGTTCTTTCTAAGTCTTAAGTATGCAATCCCATTTCCCATTTTAATTTTTCTTACTTACCTTGTGTTCACATGTGTATAGAGAAGCCTTATATTTCACTAGTGTTCTTCAAACAGTTGTGAATGCTAAAGAATTAGGAAAACATGGAAGTAATTTGATTTGACTCGGAAAATGGTTATTTGTTGTCATCAGGTGATAAATGCTTTCATCATCCTTGGTCTTGAGCTCCAATGTCTCCCCAAAATAAAGCATTAGAACTCACAATAGAGATGGCATTTTAAATGCCTGCTTCTGCTTACTTACAAAACCAGATAATGGGGCTGGAGAGATGGCTCAGCAGTGAAGATGCTTGCCTGTGAAGCCTAATGACCTGGGTTCATTTACCCAGTACCCATGTGAAGCCAGATGCACAAGGTGGCGCATGTGTCTGGATTTCGTTTGCAGCCTCTTACTCTATTTCTCAAATAAATAAAATATTTAAAAAATATATTTAATGGCTGGGTGTGGTGGCCCATGCCTTTAATCCCAGCACCTGAGAGGCAGAGGTAAGAGGACCACCATGAGTTCAAGACCATGTTGAGACTATATAGTGATTCCAGGTGAGCCTGGAGCAAGATGCTACCTTGGAAAACAAACAACAGAAAAAACCCATGTAATGTCATTAGAGGACTTTATTTTATGAACATATTGTATATTTATGATATTGCCATCAGGTTATATACTCTCCCTTTCGGTCCTCCCTCCCCCTGAGTGTCCTCAGTGGGGTTATCAGTGTTCACTGTGCAATTATGAATGCACTAGTCTCTGCCTCCCGACACACCTTCTCACCCTTTGGCCCATACATTCTTTCCACTCCTTTTCCAGTGTTCCATGAGCCTTGGAGAGTGTATTGTAATCCCCCCTTTTTTAATTATTTTTAATAAAAAGGCTGTACTCATATCCCTGCTCCCCGTCTGCTTTATTGTTGAGCTCTCAGCAGCCTCTTGGTTTTTTGCTTTGATGAATTTTGAATCCCTCAGTGTCTGCAGCAGGTTCTCAGCCAGCAGTGAGAGCAGTACTCATATTTAACCTGCCACTTCCTCTGGAATATTTCCTGGGCCCTGGGAGATGTGATAAAGATAACTTAGGAGGTTGGATTTCTTTTTTTTTTTTTTTTAATTTTAATTTTTTCTTTATTAAGGAGGGAGATTAAGGAGGGAGAGAGCGCACCAGGCCAGGGCCACTACCTTGTGGGTCTGGCTTATGTGGGTACTGGGAAATTGAACTTGGGGCCTTAGGCACTGGAGGAAAGTGCCTTAACCGCTAAGCCATCTCTCCAGCCCTGGATTTCTTTTCCCTCCCATACTTAGGGGTCTTGGGGCTCCTCAGTATTTGCTGCCATCTGTACTATGTGGATTCAGAGAGTGAGCAGCATAGATCAGAGAGTAGAAATATAGACAGACTTTTTGACAGTTGTAACTTCTCCTTTTATCCCAAGACCAATGGAAGCTTCCCTCTAGGATCCCTGACTTTACGAGCCACAGGCTTGACTTGGTTCTCAGTATCTGGTATGAATTCTCTCCCGGTGAGTGGATCTCATCTCGTCAGAGCAGTTGATCCCCCTATTCTTATGTGTTGCTGTTGCACCAGTGTGTACCTCTTGCCTGGCTGATGGATTTTGTAGCGTGTGGGGTTCCCTGGTTGTTCACACTGGTGATCTTTCCCTCAGCAGCTCACATAGCACTTTCTAGCACTAGGGGAGCTAGGCAGCAGAGAGCTGTCTCCCATCTCAGTTCCAACAGATTTCTCCACAGCCTGGGATGTATTTAGCAATAGTCTAATAACCTTTTAGATCTGCTTTGCCTATGGATTGCACTGTTTGTGGGGATTGGGGGGTGGTCTTCCTGACCAATAGCTCAGTGTCAGGGGTTACCCAGTTCTGGCACTGGATTTACCAGCAAGGGCATATAGTTTTAGGGTAAAGCTTTCTCCACCCCTGAAGGGTGCTCTGTCCAAACTACAATCCCCTCTCTTAAAGAGTTTTGTTTTAAATTAGCTAACATAGGAAGGCTTCTGTAGTATCTCTTCCTCCCTCTCCCTTAGCCCAGTACCTTCCAGAGCCTTCCACCCCCTGTATTGTGTCCCTGTTAGTACTGTCAAGTATTACCTCCTCTCCCTGCTTCTTTCTCCAAGCCTCACTCTGGTTCTCATACCAGCACTACTGATGCTTACTACAACTTAAAAACATCAGACTCTTCCATGTTAGGATCCACATCTGAGAGAGAACATGAGCTTCCTCCCCCCCCCCCCAGCCTGTACAACATTGCTTAGTATTTTTTTCCAGGTGTATCCATTTTCCTAAAAAACTCATAATTTCCTTGGTATTATATCTCCATAGATAATGCCTTTATAGTGCAACTGTAGCCAGTTATATGAGGGGGAATTGTATTAGAGAAATATTTAACTGGAAAAGATTTAACAGTAAGTTATTTGGAAAGCCAGATTGACTACTTGCTTTGAGTACTTACAATGGTGTATTTGAGAGTATTTTGGAAACAGGTTATCTTAAAACATTTAACTTTGCTTACTTAGTTTCTAATGTATTTATGGTATAACAGACTGTTTCTGCCTTCAAAGAATTTGCAGAACCGGGAGAAAAGATTGACATATAAGCAGATACAATATACTGTGGAGAAAATAGAATGACTACTGTATTTGCAATCATTCAGACACTCACAGTTGAGTTTTCCCAGTTTCCTGTTGCCAAGGAAAGCATGCATACGCAAGCCAAGCTTGTCTGAGTTGCAGAAGGCAGCCAAGGACCAGGATCAGTGAGGGAGGGAACCACAGCAGCAGTGGGCAAGCTTTGTAAAGGGCTAGTGTGTAGCCAAGCGAGGTTGTGTCCAGACAGGAGACAAGCTTCACGTCATGTGTCACGAAGTATTTCTCACTTAATTTTTCTCTACCAACTACTGAATAACGTGTTATGGGGCTAGCAAAGGTAGCTCAGTGGTAAAGTGCTTGCCTACAGTAGAGAAATTGGGGAACTTTCTAGTAAAGCAAGGTTGTGACTGACCTAATATCTATAATCTTTCCAACTTTATTTTCTGGCTCGATTTTGAAGACCTGATACAGGAATTATTCTCATCTAAGTAAGAGTACATGAAGCATACTTGGCCTCTAATATTTGTGCTTTGCATGAAAATATTCAGAAAAGAAACAAAATTGCATCTATACCTAACATGTTTAGACTTTTTTCTTGTCAGTATCACCTGAACAATAATAAGTACGACCATTTGCATTGTGCAAGCTTCAGACAACATGTACCACCTTCTGCATCTGGCTTTGTGTGGGTACTGAGGAATTAGACCCTGGGCCTTAGGCTGAGGCATCTTTCCATCCTTCGAGTAGGTATTCTAAGTTACCTAGACTATGAAATGCACAGGAGGATGTGCATAGCTTACGTGCAGATGATGTCATCATGGAGGGTCCTGGAATCAGTAGCCAGCTGTGGCAGCACACACTGGTAATCCTGGCACTCCAGAGGCTGAAGCAGGAGGACCCCTAGTGTAAGGATAGCCTGGGCTACATAGCAACAACCAGCCTCACAAAGCAAGCAAACAAGACAGTTCAGAACGTTTTCTATATTCCTCTCGAACACATTGAAGAAAAATGATGACGAGCTTTACAAGTATGAAGGGATCATTTGAATCTCGGTTGTAATCACTATTGTTAAATAAGAAAACATTCTCAGGCTGGAGAGATGGCTCAGTGGTTAAGGACCTTGCCTGTAAAGCCTAACAACCCGGGTTTGATTCCCCAGTACCCACATAAAGCCAGATGCACTATGTGGTGCATGCATCTGGAGTTCATTTACAGAAGCAAGAGCACCCATTCTCATTCTCTCTCTGCAAATAAAAAAATTTAAAAAGGACATTCTGAAATTTTTTTGGGGGGGGTGCCAAGGCCTCTACTGTAAACAAAAATAGTTGAGCCATCTTCCCAGCTGCACTAATGTTCTTTTATATCAAAAGCGACAAGTATCCCAGGAAGGAATCATGAATACAGCTGTTTTTAGATAAAGAATGGACCACTAAACATTACAATGTCGATTTTACAATGGACAGAATGGCTGATAGCTTTCATGGCTTAGTGTGTCGCTGAAGCAGGTGAGCCAAGACTTTTTGTGGACTAGCCATAAACATACAAGGTACAGAGTACTTACTGTACAGGATAAGGATGAAAATGATACAATGATAATATATGAATATGTTTTTATTTTGTAGGGTTACTTATAAATTATCCTTTGAGTGGGTAAATTTTTAAGATACTAAATACAAAAATACATTCTTTAAACATTACAACCATCAACAACAATGTAGATACCTGCCTGTGTGCTCAACTGCTGCTTCATGGTTCTAAACCTGACAGGCATTTATTCCACTGTCCCCCGGTTCCAGTGTTTCTTCCTTGGTCAGGCTTCAACTTAAAGCATGCCCTGTCCTAGGGATGAGGACATGTTCACATTTACCTCAGATGCTGTACCATCTTTCTAGTTTCAGCACTTTGTAAGCTGAGGTAGAAGCATCTCCTGAGTTTGAGGTCAGCCTGAGCTAGAGCAAGACCCTACCTCAAAACAAAAAAGTTAGAGCCTCTTTAACTTCCTTTCTACCTCTTCAGTAAGATTTCCATGCCTTCAGCTTCCACATTGTCGCGTCCTGAGAGTATTCTCCGTTCAGTACTGTCAATTAGGCACTTCACTGACCCTGGAGGATGGGAAAAGCATCAGCTCTTTCATGACTTTTTTGTTGGTTAACACATCACTCAAAGAAAATAGAAAAATATTTATTGATTAAAAAATAAATTTGTAATTCAGCAACTTGGAGCTTTTGCACCTATGTCACTGATTTCGGTTTTTCACATTGAGAGAAGGGAGGAAAGCTAAGCACGTTGCTTAAACAGTTTCCGAGTCACCACCACGTTATTGGTCATGTGCCTAAAACAGGTATAAGAAGCTGTGCAGGCTTTGGTCTTCTCGAGGGATACTATGGAGTGCTGCATTGAGGTGGACTTGCTGTTTTCATCCAACACTTCTGAGGTGAGTGGCCTTGCTGTGAAAAAGAAGAAAATACATTGTTTTCAATTTAGGACCATTCAAGGATGCAACAATTACCTGATCTTAGAACTGAATGGACCTCCTGAGCTTAAAGGCATAGAAAGATAGCTTTGTTGTTTTGTGCTAGGAGTTAATCCTTGGGCCTTGGTCACACCAAGCAAGCACTCTGCCAGAGCTACAGCCCTGGCTCTGTAGAGTCTTAAGACATGAACTCTCTGCTTCAAGAAGCACCCTTCACTTATCCTGAGTTAGATAGATAACTGAAATAGGCTAGATTATCATAACAACTTCGTTGGATTTGATCTCAGAAGAAGTTTGACACTATATATGACAAGGCAAGATAAAAAGGGAAAACAAGGTGAATTTCCTATTGAACTACCATACAGCTGTACATTTGACAGGCATACTATCTTATAATAAAGTGGTATATAACAGACTGCCTAGGTTTCAAATAGGAATACGTGGTTAATATTCAATAAATATCTAAAAAGTACACTAGCTTTTTAAAAACACCTAGCTAGATCTAAAATACCTATGTATTCTCTTACTCAGAACAACCAAAATCTTCAAACGCTATTAAACCAGTCCTTCAACAGAGTAATGGGGTGGGAGAGTACATAATAAGCATGTATAAACAGATAGAATGAAACCTACTTTGAATAATGAAATGAGACACATTAAATGTTTTTAATATGATCAATAATCTTTGTTGAACTATTTCACTGTAATAAAAAAGTTTTTTTTTTTTATGTTTAGCCTTCAGATGCTTGAAATATTTCAAAGACTACACAATCAACTTTAGAGGCAAAATTTTCTGCCTCTCCTGATTCCTAGGATGAGATTTCTTGCTATTAAAGAGTAGAGATAATTTTCCAACCTCCTTTCTTCTCGTCACTTACCTTAGGAAGAGAGAAAAAACTGAAGGGTTTGGATATTATTAAAAAAAAACCAAACCTCTCTTTACATGGAACAATATTGGGCATAAGTAGATGAAAACAGCTTTATAAAGAATGAAGATAGATTGAAGTTTCATTTAACTCATGCTAAGCATTCCTATTTTCTCCATACCTTTGTATTACAAGCTTGAGGTTGAACCTCGACTTCAAAGGACTGTGTGTCACTTTCTCTGCAGTAGCTTTCTGCCCCGACAGTATCCATAATATTGCTTCCACAAGTCTGCGTATTGTAGCCACTGTCCATCTACAAATAATGAAGAAAAGATGCGTAATAAAGCTGTACACTCTTAATTCAGTTTTATAATTTACACAAAACACTAAGACTATCACTAGTACCATTCCTACATCTGAACAATACATGTAGTATTTAATGATCATAGTGAATAAAATTTAATACATTATTGAGTTCTATTCATAATGGAAATGTTTTTCACTGTAATAAAAATTCCTTCCAATGAAACATAGCCCTTAAAGTTTCCTTTATGATCAGTGATCAAGCCACCAAAAGCATGTTTTGTCTGTTATTTTGGGATCATACTCAATAAGGCATGCATTTTTAAAAGTATTCAAAAATAATTCATATTGCAGTACCCATGCCCAATTGTTCATAATAATACTACATAGGTAAAGACCGCTGCATTTGAAGAAAGAATGTTCTTGTCCAAAACAGCAAAAGAAAAGTTTGAGTACACTTCTAATTTGTAACATACCTTCTAAGAGCCCAGTGAATGCCTGTAATATTAGTATGTATACTATGTTTTGTACCCATATACCTGTGATGAGACTGAATTTATGGATTAGTCACAGTAGGAACATAGCAAGGAAAACAGAACTGTGACTTTTGTTTGTGTTGTTTTTCTCAAACTCACAGTTCTGCCTCACTTATGCAGTGCTGGTTTTATAGGCGGTTGTCACCATGCTCAACTTAAAACTATTTCCATAAAGGTTACCTGAGTATGATCTCAAAATACGTCATGGTTCTTTTCGCGTCTCAAAAACACTTTCTGGCTTCTCTCTCCTGTGCTCTGGAGCCACTGGGAAGTGAAGCTGGGAGGAGCACAGCAGCACTAGTGTCCACAGACACCACTAGTTTACCCCACGGCGTGTGGAAATGGCAGCCAAGGGCTATGTGAAGGGACAGTACACAATTTTACTATGCTCCTCAGAATGCCATGCAAGCTAAAGCATAAACTGCCTTCGATTTTCCATTGAACATGTGTGGAGCACAGGCATGACAGTTATATGGACTGTAGCTTTACAAGCTCTAGCGTCACCTAGGAGACCCACCCACCCTCACTGTGGAGAACATTGAAGGAAAATGCCCGCTCCTACACAGCACTGCAGTTTTCATGGATGTATATAATGATTTTGATGGTAGCCACCCCCAGCCCCTCTTGCAGTTCTGCTAGGGCTAAGGCACTGAAGATCTGGGGCTTTCCTACAACAACACTCCATGTACTGCAGGAGCTGGGTCCCAAATAAACAACCTCCCCTGACGTAGCCCAGCCTTACAAACTAGGAGCAAAGGAAGTCGATTTTTTGTTCTCCTCATGAACATTCAGAATAGTCTGGAAGGTACATTCTATCACTCGTAATCCTAAGAAAAATAGTTCTGGTTTTCAACTTGAATTATTTGCTCACTATAGGGAGTCATGTTTCATTAGAACAAAAACTTTGTGACATGTAAAATAGACTCTAACATTACATCTCAAGAGAAACACCTTGTTTTGCTGCCATTCGATAGATATTTGATAAAAAATGTGACTATCACATTGCTTCCAGAAGAAGTGTCAATTATGCTTCCTTCGAATGTTCATCACTGCCAAATACCTGGCCCCTAACTCAATACTGATGCATCAAGGGAAGGTTCCCGAGTAGAGGGGGACCAAGGCACACATAGGACGCCTGTCACACTCCAGAAAGGATGATCACTGGGAAACCTCATCAATCAGTGTCTGACCTCACTGTCTCCAAACCACCAGTCAGGTCTGCTCTGGACCAACCACACTACACAGACCACCTTGACGCTCTGCACAGACGCTGAGGACACTGCACAGACCACTGTGATGCTCTGCACAGGTGCCGAGGTGGGGACTGAAGTACTCTGTGGCAGAGAAAAATGGAATGCTAAAAACATGGGACATTCCCACTCCATGTCAGGTGCACTGTCTCAAGAGCAGTCTGAATGGTTCTCTTCTTGCTCCCCTGTATACATTGGTTTTCACTAGGTTTCTTTCTCCACATCTAAGGCAGCTGTCAGGAGCTGTGCCTCATGAAGGCCTTCCTTGAGATGGGGCCTACGCACTGGAGAGGCCCTTTCATTCTTCTCACCCCTTGCATGCCTGCCATTCTGAGCAGCTTGTCTTCCATTGCTCCCAACTGAAGACAAGTGTTTAGGAAGCTCAAGTTTTAACAGTATCCCATCACAATGGCTCTCCCATTATGCCATAATCTTAACTTTATTTCAAAGAAGAGGTAATAAGGTGAGAGTCGTTACCTTCTGAAATTTACAAAGCTCACACAACAGGGCTCTAAACTGGAATCTAGTATGGTTTCCCAAGCTCATATTCTTTTACTCTGTATGCAACCTCCCACCAAACGACAAAGGCACCCACCCATCCCGGCCTTCATATAAACTTTGCCAATTCTGCCCAATTTCTAGTTTTAAAAGGTGATCTTTTTAAAATAAAATATTGTTGTTCTCACTGTTTGCCCACTAAATGTTGTAACTCATTATGGACAATAAAAAAATTAAAAAAAATATTGTTGTTTACTTATTTGACAGAGTGAGAGCGACTGAGAGGGCCTCCAGCCATTGCAAATGAACTCCAAATACAAGCACCACTTTGTGCATCTGTTGCTGAGGCAACTCTTCAGCCCAGAAAATCTTTAATTAACATTTGAAAATGTTGCTTTCCCCACCTGAAGTAAATACAAGGTTAATTAGACGTATGCTCTCTAATGGGGAATTGAGCCCAGAGTCTTGGGCATACTCGGGAAGCAATCTACTCTGAGCTCGAATCCTGGGCCACCAGCTATCACCACCTTCCCTTCAGGCAACTTTTCAGACAGCCCCTTCCTTGCCCTGAGCTTTCCTGCTTAAGATGCCCTGTGAAGTGAGGCTTTCTCACCTAATGCCTCTCAGTCTCCTTCAGGGTCTGCATCCTTTATCCAAATGCTCGACTTTTCCTGAAGATTCCAATTCTAGCCCATTGTTCTCACTTTGAAAGAAAATCTCTCTACTTGAACTTATCGATGTATTTGTTTTGTTTTGCATTACACAAATAGCTAATGGGTAGCTATTACATGAGTTTTTAAAAATATATTTTATTTTTTATTTGAGAGAGAGGTAGATGTACGTCAAGGCCTCCTGCCACTGCAAACAAGACACATGAGCTACCTTGTGCACCTGCCTTTATGTAGGAATGGAGGAATTGAACCTGGGTCTTTAGGCTTTGCAGGCAAGTGCTTTACCCGCTGAGCCATCTCTCTAGGCCTTCATGTGTTTTTCTGTATGTAGGCACTTAGGGCATTATTACAGAAAATGTCAAAATGCATCTGGGCTAGGGTGGTAGAGTGTTTGCAAAAAATAAAATTGATAAGATTAGCTAATTAGGAAGAATACAGTATGAGTATTGCACAAATCAATTCAAAGAAAACTCCTCTGAGAATGTGACCAGTTAATTGTGAATTTTAAATAAAGGAGTTAACTAAGTAAAGCCAGATAGAAGAAATTCAAGCATGTGCAAAGTCCCACAACAAACGGGAACATGGCTACTCAAAATTTTCAGCAATCAGAGGGACTAAAATGAAACAACAAAAAATACAAGGAAACAAAACTAAAATGAAGTAAGGCCAATGAAAAGCTCTGCGATGCTTACTAACACACACACACATACACACACAATATTTGTTTTATGTCATTTTTAAAAGCATATACTGTTACACATAAAAGTGCTCTAAATGCTATTTCCTTCCCTAGGTTCTAATGATTCCCTTTTTTGGAGACAAGTGTTACTGCAGAAACTGCATTCTTTCGTCACTGGAGTCTCAGGAGATAAACATGTTTGGTTCCTTTCTGCTCCAATGACGACTGTTAGTGTGACATTCCATGTGAAACCCTCTAGTCTGGTCCTCCCGCTCAGCCCCCACGTAACTATATGGAATCGTGAATGGCCTTACCTGGAGGTGACTGCTTTCACAAGGAAGGACGCTGCTTTCTGCGAGAGGTGACATGCACATGCGAGAATTCTCAATACTGAAGGCAATCCCATTCACAAACTCAGTCACAGGGGAAATCCCATCACCAACCGGCTCCTTCATCCAAGTGCTCTCATTGGCTATCTCGACCATCTCAACCATATCCACCGTCTTGTTCTCCTTTTCACTCTCGGTGTCCTCGGCCTGAGCTAGTTCTTTCTCAGAAGCACTGGACTGGCCGTGGGTGATGGTCATGGCCCTGACGACCAGGTGTGCACCACATGAGGACGTGTCGCTGCCTGCCGGCCGAAGCAGTGTGCCCGTAGAGCCCATGTCTGATGGAGACGTATAGGGGGAGGGGGTGTTCTCTACGTCTTCTTCATCCTCACTGCGAGTCTCAAGACTAAACGGTATCCTCATCAGTGGGGTCCAGTACTGCGCACCCGTGCCCAGATTCAGAGGAGACCAGTTTTTAATTGGTGAGCAGCCATCTATGTACGGACTTCTGATGCTCGGATTACTGATCCCGTTAGGATTTCTTCCAGGTGAAGCATCGGGAGAACGAAAAGGAAGCTTCCTCCGTTCTAAGGGATTCAAGGAAAAGTCACATCATAAAAACACCGAACTGGAAAAGGCACTGCAATATGGTAGGTAGTCCCGGTTTGTACCAAAAAGGCCAGATTTCGCTAATAGTTGCATTTGCTGAAATGAAGCTTTAGTGTGAAAACAAAATAGCACAAGAAAATATGACACCAGGAGCATGCAGAGGCTCAAAAAGTTTGTCTGCCAACAATAACCAACACAACCCAAAGCAGAAGTCCAGAGACACTTAAGATCTCAACAATAAAGCAGAATTAAAACTCGCCCACCAGGACTCAGGGAACTGAGCGGAAGAGGGGGTGGAAAGATTGTAAGAGCCATGGTGGGGGAGAATATCCAGAGCCACTGTCCCCCTCAGCAACAACATGCAATGGGGGGGGGGGGGCGGAACTGGCTACCTCTGGAGCAATTCATAATTCCCTCACCCAAGGACAGATCAGTATGCACACTGAGGAGGGTCTCCGGTGGGTTGGGGACAAAGGAGGGAGATGGAGGCACCATCACAAGATTTGTTCACACAATATATCTAATTATCGATAATAAAGATATTTAATAAAAAATGTTTGTCTGGCTCTTTCCATATGGTTATTATTAATTACATCAAAATTATTCATGCACACAAAAGCTCCTTAGTTAATCAGCTTTTGAAACCTACAAGTTAATAACTGCACTTGATAAACACGTAAAAAAAATTTTTTTTGGGGGGGGTTTTCGAGGTAGGGTCTTGCTCTAGTCCAGGCTGACCTGGAATTCACTCTGAAGTCTCAGGGTGGCCTTGAACTCACGGCGATCCTCCTACCTCTGCCTCCCGAGTGCTGGGATTAAAGGCGTGTGCCACCACGCCTGGCAAAAAATGTTTTTATGCAAAATACTTGTAGTGACACAAAGAGGCAAACACAAACCTGGAAAATAATATTTATAATAATGAAGAGCCTAACAATAATCAAAGGGAAAATGCATGAATGATAAATACTGTTTTTAATGAAAAATTCAGCTGGTACAACCTTTTATGAATTTGCAAAATCCATGAAGATTCTTAAAAATATGGGCTAAGATATAGTTCAGTGAGAGAGTGCTTGCCTAGATGTGCAAGACCCTACGTTAGATGTGCAGAGCCACCAATTAAAAAAAAAAAAGGACTTTAAAATACCTAACCCCTTTGACCAAATAACTGTAATTCATAAAATTTAACCTAAGGATATAAATCGTGTTAAATAATATATACATGACAACCAGAAAAATTCTGATAAAAAACCAGATGATTTAAATGCTTATTAGCAGTCACAAACAAATCATCATATGCCAGGAGAGTAGGTCAGTGGTAGTGTGGATAGAATGTGGGAGGCCCTCAGATTGAGCCCTATACCACGAAAGACAAAACAAAATAAAACAGAATGGTTCGAAAGCAAGCTTCTGAGACGTTCTATGGTTTGGATGGCTGTGCAAATACTCATGTGAACAAACGGACAGACAGTGGGGAAAGCAGGCTGCCGAGGTGGGTTCTCCAGGCCCACCGCATCTCTTGTCGAGCTAAGTCCTCTCGCTGCCGGCGGGCTCCAGGGCTCCTCCACCGCCACCTCTTCAGCTCTGGGCTGCAGGTGCATCACCATGTCTGCACTTCATGCAGGAATAGCAAGCAAACTCGGGTCTCATGCTTACAAGGCGAGCACTGCTCTATCTCCTCAGCTGTAACTGGAAAAGCACGTAAAACCAACCTCCCTCTACAGCCGCCATCCAGCGGAAAAACTATCACACCACAATAGACTGAGAATTCCAGTTTTCGAAGGTACGTTTCCTTTTTTGATGTTGGTGGCACTAGGGATCAAATCTGGGGCTTTGTACGTGATAGGCAAATGCCCACCACTGAGCTACATGCTCAGCTTAGTGTTTGTTTTCAGACCAGGGTCTCACTAGGGGCTCAGTGAACTCACTATGTATCCCCAGGCTAGCCTGGAATTTGTTGTCCTCTTGCCTCTGCCTCCCAAGTTCTGGAATTGCAGGCATGAGCGACCTATTGTTAAAACAAAAAGTTTCTACATTGTTAAGAATAAAGTGTCCCTTTACAACTCTGCTAAAAGAGCTTCTTTACTTAAACCAAATACTGACACAGTAATGAGTCATACCTGAGAGTGGAGTTTTTCCTATCTGAAGCACAACGGGCGAGAAAGTGGGTGAAGAGATGGGGGAAGGGCTGGTCATGCTCCCCAAGCTGTATTTTTGCACAGTGCTCTGGATAGGACTAGACGAGAACTGCTCCTGTGATTGAAACAAACAAGGAGTGAACGTGGCTCTGCCTTCCTCTTACACTGCTGTGTGCTTCATCTCACAGCTCACGGATTAAGTCACAATTGGTCATAGAATCAAGAAAAAGCATCTTGGAAAAAGACACCTAAGACCGCACAGAAATTTTCGAATGTTAGTTAAAATATAAATACACTGGGTTTAAGCAAACTACAACATTTCATACCAAGCAGCTGCCATAAAAAATTTTTTTAACTAATTTACTCCATTATTACTAATGTTATACTGCAGCTCTTTTAATGAATAATCAAAATGTCGCCTTGTCCACCTCTCTATACAACACTGGAGAGTCTAACTGACATGGTGCCTATGAACAAACAGACAGTATCCCCAAGACCACCACTGTGGATGGCATCTGAGCACCCAGACCCAAGTACATCCACAGGATACTGCCAGCCTCTCGTCAATCTATTTACGGGGAACCCTATCTGGGCGGGGCTCCACAGCACTCAGAACACAGCCTACCTCAGGGGAGGTCTGAACACTGCCTTGAGGACTCCCAGGAGAAGCAGAAGGTAGGGAGTCACAGATGCTCTCATTTCCATCTAAAAACAGCTTTCTTCTGAGAGACGAAGAACTGAGGTTTCCAGGAGACTGTTCAACAAATTCATCAGCTCTAAAATAGTCACCTGTGTGTTGGGACAGCAGAAGAAAAGGTCAGCAGTCATTTTGCTGAGCAGCAGCATACTGCTGCTTGATGTCACAAAGAAAACCATACGCCATACACTTGCTTTTCCACACATGTACCTGACCATTAAAATCTTCTAGTTCTCCTCATTTGGGGGATGCTTCATCATTAGGTTTTTTAGTTCTAAGTCGGGGTCTCCATAGGGAGCTCATGCTGACCTCTAAACCTGCAGCGATCCTGCCTCAGCCTCCTGAGAGCTGCAAGTAGGGGAGTGTGTATTGCTGTGCCTGCTCATTGTTAGTGTCATACTAATACCAGAGAGATGTTTGTGGTTTATGCCCACCGTAAAGTCCATCATGATATAAACATTAACTAAGGCCATGTGCAAGAGAAAGAAAAGCTCAAGACAGTTTCCCTGCTTAAAGAAAGAGGCAGTGCCACAAATTACCATTGACAAAGTCGACAAAATAAACCCTTTGATTAAATTAGTAAAAGTTTAAGCAGTATAGTATTTACCTAATATAGTTTCTAAATTAAAATCCAGAGGAAGAGACAGCAAAGTCTGGCAAGCAACTGGAAAAAAGCAAACGAAGAAATATAAATGACAAACACATGCATAAATCAGCGAAATCAGGATATGGGACTTAGCATGTGCTTCCCAATGACCCACCCCCCAGCAAACTGAACTATCCACTTATGCGTGCTATTTCCCACCCGCCACCTTCCGGACTGACTGGAGCTTGTTCATGATAAAACTCAACAACTGAAAAGGAACCCAGGCCATGCTTGAGGAAGGACAGAAGGGGAGACTTCCCGCACTAACAGATCTTCAAAAGATGCTTTCTAAAACCAGAAATCAACACTTTGAACAGGAAAATGACCCATTACTGCAATTTCTAAAGCAGGGCTGCATGTATCTGTCAATGTATCTTCTCCATTAAGTAAGCTCTGCGAGAGTTACACAGCTCATTCACAAAATAGCTTCAATTCCAAAGTGACATGAACTGAGTCTAACAAATGTAGCTGACTACGCAACATGAGTCCCTTTCAGACTGTGCGCACACTCACCGCTGCATTTCTCAGAAGGAATGGTCACCTTTTTGCCAATGGGAGAGTCCCTACTGGCATTAATGCCTGAAAAACATTTGAAGTGGAAAATCATACGTTTTATTTGTTTTCTTTATGTTTTTTATAAAATTTTAAGTATCTGAATATATACACAAGTGAAAAAATTAAAGCATTACAAGCAATACATTTTTCCATTTTTTTAAATGACAAAAATTATATATAATGTTGGTACACAGGTGATTTTTTTTTTGTTTGGTTTTTCCAGGTAGGGTCTCGCTCTAATCCAGGCTGACCTGGAATTCACTATGTAGTCTCAGGGTGGCCTTGAACTCATGGTGATCCTCCTACCTCTGCCTCCCAAGTGCTAGGATTAAAGGCGTGCGCCACCACGCCCTGCTACAGGTGATGCTTTAATATGTATCTACGTTGTTGAATGAGCAAAAGAGGCCAACTTAAAATTTCACATAATCTTTGGCAGTAAGAATACTTAAAATCCATGTTTAGCAATTTTGAAGCACACCTTAATTATAGTCATCTTGCTATGCATAAAACAGCATAATTTATTCCTGACTGAAACTAGAAGTCCTTTGCTCACATGTCCCCAGAAGCACCCCTTCTCCTAATCTACTTTCTATGTGTTTGCTCTGATAGTAAACATACATATTCAAGATCATGTGGTACCTGCCTTTCTGTGTCTAGCTAATTACACTTAGTATATGTCCCCAAGAGACCTATCCGTTTTGTCTCAAATGACAGAATTTCCTTTTTTGTGAGTGTGAAGACTATGGCATTACTGTAATGAACATAGAATGCAGACATACTGATGGACATATTGATTTCAATTCATACGTATTTACACATATTACTTATATTTGTCTATGCATGGAAGTAGGGTTGTTTAATCCCAAGACATTTGTTAAGGGAAGTAGTTACTGCCCATGATGTTCACCTTAAAGGAGAAGAGTACATTTTAGCCACTCCACCCACAGCCAAGTGTCCTCAAACCAATCCTCTCTCCCTTAGTTTTCCTCCAGTGAGTTGAGATAAACCAGATTCAAATATTAACCTATCTGACAAAACCTGAAATTTGACAAAATTATGCTTAGATTAACTCATTAAGAATATGTGTGCAATTTTTTAATCTGAAGTTTTATAAAATGAGAATCACAAGATACAACTACTGAACAAGCAATGATAAAGCCAACAATATAAGCAAAATAAAGGGGAAGAAAAAAAATCAGAAAGTTACAAACAAGATGACAGACTCATGGAATGTAGACTTACTGGGTCTACCAATCCTCTATAAGGTGGGGGGAGGGGTGTGTTAATGACCGAAAATCACTTGTAAAATACCATCAGAACAAATGAAATAATTTTTTAAAATTCTGCATTCTGGTGCCTCCTAAAATTATGGTTCCTAATGATGACCCACCTCCCAAGCCTGCCCCAGAAACTGAACTCTCCACTTCCATATGCTATCCCCCACCACGCCACCTTCCTCCAAGTGCTTCCCACACCTTCTGGGCTGACTGGAACTTGTTACCTTGTTATGCACCAAAATCCAAACAACTTAAATTTTGTGGATTTCTCTAGCATGACTGACATGTATTATAGTTCCTGTTCCCCTTGCTGTGATCAGATAACTGAAGCAATGAAAGGGAGGAAAGACTTAGCTCGCATTTCAAAGGTCACAGTCCCCATCAGGATAGGAAAGACATGAAGTGATAGAGCAGCTCACCTCATGGCAGGACAGGAAGCAGAAAGACAGGAAGGGGCCAAGGATAAGATACCCCTAAAACCTTGCCCCACTCATCCACTTCCTCCTAGATTCCATAATTCCCAAAGTTTCCAGAATCTCCCAAAATAGCTTGGAGAACACTAGCAGAGTCAACTATGGGCAGTAATGCATATTCAAACCACACCACCACCCAACCCAACATCCTTTGCGTGAATCCCTAAGGAAACAGTGCCTCTCTCACCTGCAACTATCAGTTTAGTCTGAACCTCTGTGCCATTTCGTCTTCTTTCTAGCCTACCAACTCGAGTCTGTTTCACTTGCATCTACCAGCATGCCTCTCAGCCCTCCTCAAAAGATGGATCTGATTATACAAAATATGCCACCAGGGACATCAAGAATAAATGGCATACATGATGGCTGACATGTCAAAATCAATATAACCACAATATGTAAAGTATCCAAGAATTTCTTTCAGTGCTGGAGATTGAACCCAGGCCCTTGCTCATGTTAGGCAAATGCTTTACCACTGAGAAATATTAGGTATCTTAGAAATTAATAGAGGAAAGAGTAATTCCAGTAAGAATATGACCAATGAGCTTTTCAGGAGAAGAAATCAAAAAACGGTCATTATGCATGAAAATGAACCAAGAATTAAAACTGTCACTGAGAATGCCAAGTAGCATATCAGAATGGCAAATTTAAAAGTTAGATACTGCTCAGTATTGGCAGACATCTCCAAATGACATAAGACCCCTTGGCACTGTTGGCGGCCATGCCTATCAGACATTCTAGACACCATCAGCCATCTAGCATACGTAGTCAATTAGCTTAACAATTAAATGTGTCAAAGGTTCATGGATGCTGACTAAAGACAGAAGGCTTCTAAAGGTCAAAGATGAAGGCCTTCTTTATTCTTAGCAAGGCAGGAAGCAAAAGCAAAATGTTCTATCAGTTCCATTTCTGCCCCAGAGCCAAAGGTTTTAAGGAATAGACCAGGTGGATGCTGCACACATACTGAATGCTAATATGTGGATCCAGGATGTCCCCCAAAAGACCCATGTATAAAAGGCTTTGTCCCCGTCTTAGTGCTGTTAGGAAGTGTAGAAACATTAGATGCAAGACCTTATTGAGGTCTTCCAGCCACTGGAGGAATGCCCTGGAGAGCAGTGGGACCTTAGCCTCCTCCTTCCACTTTTATACCTGGCCGTCAGAACAGGCCTTCTTGGCCATACAATTCCACCACAATCACGGGCTGAAATCTTCAAAGCCGTGAGCCAAAATAACTTTCCTAGATTTTTTGTGACAGTGTTATTATGTAGCACAGGCTAGTCTTGAATGCTCAATCCTCCTGCCTCAGGCTCGTAAGCGCTGAAATCATAGGTGTGCACCACTATGTCTGACTCAAACCTTTCCTTCTTATAAGTTTATTGCCATTAGAGTGACAGTGGGTATCGGTCAGAGCTAAGGAATCTTGAGCTCAAGAAATCCCATTCTTCTATAATGGACTGCTCTGTGTTATACTGGACTCTGCTCTGAAGGAACACACTACCTTTGTCTCCCAAGGATGACTATAACGTAAACATCCTTGAAAAGAGACTGTGGAACAAAATATTTTCATACCACTTCTTCTAAGAGGTGTAGAAATGTTTGACACTAATGGAGAACATTCACGTCATGATAAATAGTGCGGTTCTTCACACCATCCTACTAACTACTGTACTGTACTAGGTGCTAGCTACTATGAGCTCAATTAGCGTTTCAAAGACTGTAATATTGTTCCTGATCCTACCTCATTTTAACAGAATACAAAATGACATTAAAATGATCATATAAGAGGGCTTATTCAACTGTAATAATTCCAATATTAAAAAGGAGGGAGAAGAGACTAGTATCTATAAAAATGTCACTATGACACACACTGCCAACTACGAACTACGAAGAAAGCACCTGTGCAATGGAGGCGCCAAAACCTGGGGGAGGCAATCAACAGCTGACAATTTGGCCAAGAAATCCCCTCAGTGAAGGGGAGTCCTTGACTGGAACTAGGATTTCAGGGTAAATTACATAGGGAACCAAATATTAGGACCCTAAAGAGAAATTCATTTTACAAGTGATTTATAAAAGGCTACCAACAATAGAATCTAGCCAACTCAGGAAAGTATATCTCAATTAACCTATACTGATCTAACTCTCTGATGGAGATTCTGTTTGTATTTTTCAGAAGGCTCCAAGAGAGCTATGGCTCCTCCAACCCTACCATTGAGCCATAGGCCAATAGCTGTCTTCCTGGCAAGAGATGCGCCACCCCAGACCTACCGTGGAGGAGCCACATGGAACCCCGCAGGCAGTGATGGGATAAGCAAGAGACCTATAACCACAGCCTATCGGTAAACCCAGGATGAACCAGCGAAACAGACACCAATGATTTTAAACACAACCTCAAGCAGAAGTACAGAGGCTCCTAAGGTCTCAACAACAACAAAGCAGCCTTAATACTCACCCACCATGACCCAGGGAACTGAGTGGAAGAGGGGGCGGAAAGATTGTAAGAGTCATGGTGGGAGAGAATATCCAGAGACATTGCCCACCTCAGTAACAACATGCAAAGGGGGGCGGAATCGGGTTAACTCCTAGGCTGATCACAACCCCCTACCCCATGGACTGATGCAGACTGCCCACGGAGGAGGAAATCCAACTGACCAGGGACAGGGAAGAGAGAAATAGGGGAAGTGGCGACATCGACACATTATTCCTTTAATAAATGTATTTAATTATGGATAATAAAATTTTTTTAAAATGTCACCATGACAGAGAATTTGAGCATCGTGATGAAAAGTAAAAGACAAATCTCTTCTCTAATCCTTTTATTTCACAATTAAAAATCAAGAATCTAAACATATTGAATAACCAAAGCCACTCCTAGTTCATGGAATCTTGATACTTGGTTTGTAAATCAAGATCTTATCACTTTTATCATCTCAATAACCCTGGATAAGTGCTCAAATCTTCCCAAAATGAGGTTTCCTTACCTGAAAAATGGGGCCAAGAATTGTTTTTGCATCATGCAAGTTGTAAAAATTTACAGAAAGCACTTAGAGTACTGCCCTGGCAAATAAAGTGCTCGGGCTGGAGAATGGCTCAGCAGTTAAGGTTCCTGCCTAAAAAGCCAAAACTATCCGGGTTTGATTCCCCAAAACCCATATAAAACCAGATGCACAAAGAGACACATGCATCTAGTGTTTGTTTGCAGTGGCTGGAGGCCGTGGCACACCAATTCTCTCTGCCTCTCTTCTCTCCACCTAACTCTGCTTGCAAATAAACAAATAAATCTATTTTTAAAAGTACATAAATAAAGTGCTCAATCCATTTTCTGTACTATTGCTGTTGTCTTGATAAAGGATGTGACGAGTGTGCTTCAAGCATGTCCAGCTGGCTATAACACCTAGGAGAGTGGGTAAGTCTGCTGAAAGGAGGTATTTGCACTCACTGCCCAAAGCCCAAAGGGCTGTGAGCGATAGCACCTGGAGAGAAATGGACGGCTGAGAGATTTCCAGCTTGCCCTTTTTTTTCTCTACGAATTTTGCAGGTAATGAGCAGGAAGAGGCTGTCCAGAGGTCACTTACCATCCTTCTACTTTTATAAGAAATAAGCAAACTAGAAAAAAGCTAAGCAACTTGAGGAGTTCATTTACAATACTAGCCTTCAAAATCATTGCAAATATCATGAATAATTCAACTCTATATTCAAACTCAACTATCTTCACCTTCCCATCTCCTATGAGCATCACTATAACTCATATTCACAATGGTCAGGAAGAAATTACCTTCCGAAAATAATGACAAAAATATTGTAGCATATTTTAGTCAAGTTTTGACATTTACCCTAAGAAGAGTTAAATCTTGTAAATTCAGAGATTTTAAGCAAAATCCTTATCTAAGCATATACACTGAAACTTCGCTACATTTCTTTACATATACTGACTTTAAGACTTTGTAATTTTGTAAGTGTTATATCATTTCTTGCTTGTATGATTTCTTAAAAATATTTTCTTTATTCATTTTCAAGCAGAGAGAGAGAGAGAGAGAGAGAACGAACCAGGGCCACCAACTTGTGGGTCTGGCATATGTGGGTACTGGGAATTGAACCGGGGACCTTAGGCACTGGAGGCAAGTGCCTTAACCACTGAGCCATCTCTCCAGCCCTTGTATGATTTTTTTGTACACTTACATTTATTGACAGGATGCTCTGATGGCTGTTTGCCATCATGATCAGTCCAAGGAGAAGGTACAATGACATCTTTAGTGAAAAACTAGGAAAATAAAGCCGTACAATTAGGCATAAATCCCCTCAAATGGAAAAGATAACATTTTCAAAAACCCATTAAGTATTTCACACACTACCTTTATAGCTATTTAAAATTCTTAATACTTAAAAACACAACCGACCCAAGGTAAACACAGAAGAATTTACACAAGACTACACAAAGAGAAATCTGAATACAGTTAACCACCTAAACTTGAACCTTGTATATCAAGCTAAGGGCATCAATCAGAGTCATAGAGAAATTATTGTTAATTTTTTTGCCAATCTGTTCAGGGAGGAGGGTGACAAGGGAAAGATCAAGAGGAAAGGAGTTAAATCAGAAAGAAGCACACAAACAATCCATATGGATGGTGCGCTGGGCCTACTGTATACCCTCAAGATCTCACTACTAAATTTCAGTAATCTGAATATCCACTGTGAAAGCCAATACTAAAAAAAAAATATGTAAATTTACAATTATATAAATTACATTAAAACACTCAAAACTTATTACTTGCTAATTAGTTCATCACACTTACCAATATCTATGCCCTTCAGATTAATTACTCCTTGAGTATATATATGTGGTGGAATTCCTACACACCTGTACTTCTCCTAGTCAGTGATACCATATTAGCTTGAAGTTGGCTATTTAGGAATAATCACATTATAGACAGCAGCAGTCACTATAAACCATACCAGAGAAAGCCAGAATTATGGCTCTGTACCAGCAAGGTACTACAAGTACCTTGTACTGGCAAGTCACTAGCCATCATTCGCAAAAGGAGACAAGAACCGGACACAATTCTTTCTCTTGTCTTAATGCAGCTCTTTACAAGAGTTCATTTCTTTAATGAATCAATAAGGAAAAGATGTGAAAACAACAGGAATGGAAAAAAGAAAGCTCTAAAGGGCCCATTAAGCTTGTGACATTACATGCAAGTTAACTCAAAATTAAATAGAAATCCAAATAAGATGTGATTTAAATTAGCAAGTGTAACACAAACTTTACAAAGTTATAAAATAATCATTGTTGCTGAACATAGAAAATAAAAGTATCCTAATAAAGGATATAAACTGGACAACGTAATGGCAAAATCTACCAAACTGAACATGCACAAAGTCTCAGGTGTCTTGAATGTGGTCTCCAGCTGGTGGCAATCTGAGAAGTGATGGGGCCTTTGGTAGGTGGCACCTTTCAGGAGGAGGTGTCACTGGAGTAGGCTCTGGATAAAACAACGACTTCCCTCCCGCTAATGTGGAGATGTGACCCAGGCACCCTGCCCAGGCCTGTCATGCTCTCCCTGCCATGATGAGACTGTAAGGTGCTTCCCTCCCGTGAGCTGTTTCTGGTCGGGTGTTTCACAGAGCAGGTAAGTGCTACAGCTGCCTTTACAAGACTCAACTCTGAGCACACACAGGAGACAAATCATGCTAGGCCCCAAGAGTGAAAAGATAAAGAACACCAGTGCTCAAACGCGCACTGAGTGCAGGCAGAGAAGTAGACATGAGCACTGACAAGTACCCACAAGCTCACAGAGGCACAGGAGTGCTTACATAGATGGGGAGGGGGGTGACCATGGGAGGGGAGATGGGACAGTAAAGAATCTCAAGCATGTCTTCCTGAGAGAGATGACAGGCATACAGAATTAATGCTTAACTGGCTTACTAATGAGTCAGTGTGGAGTTACCTCTTCAATGGCCTTCTGTCTTTTGTCTTCCGTTTCTTTATCTATTCTATGTAGAGATAATGAAGAAAAATAATCAGGCTATTATTATTCAGCTTATTGAACATTTAAAATAATCTTTCAAGGAAAGAATTTCCCTTCATTGAAGATTGGCAAATGTTAGTCTCTTTTTAAAAGAAAAATTGGTTTCTTACAACATTTAGTTAATGGCACTATTCTGACCTTCACCACTCAGCTATTAAGCTTCATCCCTCTTTTCCATTCAAAGTTTGAATAGAATAGAGCTTTATTTTAAAAGGCTTACATTGATACATTTAATCTAACAATTTAATTTAATTTAAATTTAATCAAACAAATAAACATTTGTTTGCCCTGTAAGCAACAAAAAAGTACTACATTTGCTAGAAATCTAAATGTTGTTCAAATTCTCATTTTCTAACTATAGCCAGTTTATCATAGTGATAATTTTAGGACAAACCTTTATTTTGAATGGAAATTATCATCTTTACAGTTGTGAATAAAGAGGTAAAATAATAATTCAGAAATACATTAGTAATATAAAATTTTGTCCAAATCAATAATGTCTTTTGCTCCTATTTAATTTATAATTACAATAATACAAAATTCTCAGCTATACATAAGATATAATCCAAAATGTTGGTCTCAAACATAGGGTATGCCAAGGATTTAGCAATAAGACTACCTCTTTACCTTGTTCCAGGAAATATTTGCATTTTTATCCATAAATCATTAGTTTTTTAAACAATAATCTTAAATTATTTTTCTCAGGAACTGTTCATGACATATTTATTCCTGTCTTAAAAAAAAAAAAAACTTATAGGCTGGAGAGATGGCTCACCAGTTAAAGCACTTGCCTATGAAACCCAACAACCCCCAGCAACCACATAAAGCCAGATGCACAAAGTGGGCACAATGCATCTGAAGTTCATTTGCAGACGCTGAGGGGCCCTGGTGCACCCATTCTCTCTCTGACTCTGTCTGTCTGTCTATACTTGCAGATCAAAAAATAAAACATTTAGAAAAAACTTACATGACAAAGAATTTTGAAAACCTTAAAGTCTAGCTTTCATGTAAGGGAATTATGAGAAAGTTTGCAGAGAAAACACATCTCCTAGCTTGAACGAGAGCCATATGGGGCTAATAACTGGGTTGCCTTCACTACTGTCAATATGTGCAGGTCAAAGGACAGTGCACAATCTTAGCCTACAGGAAGCCCCTAGCTAGCTTCATTTCATTCAGAAACCTGCCGCTGCTACACCAGAGCAACTCCAAGGACAGGAACGATTCAGCAGGTTGCTGGAAGCAGTAAAATCAGTGTGGCCGAAGATTGTAAAACATATTCTAAAAGGTTCCAAGACAAAACACAGGACACAGTATCCTGATAGCACACCACTGATCATGCCTCATGAACACAGGTAATTGGAGTGTTGATCCTGTTCCTACGGCCTTACAATTACCGGCTGTGTGTGATGGGATCTGGTTCCTACAGCCTTACAATTACCAACTGTTTGTGCTGGGATCCGGTTCCTACAGCCTTACAATTACCAACTGTTTGTGCTGGGATCCTGCTCCTACAGCCTTACAATTACTGTGTGTGCTGGGATCTGGTTCCTACAGCCTTGCAATTACCAACTGTGTGTGCTGGGATACTGCTTCTACAGCACACCTTACAGTTATCGTCTGGGTGTGCTATGGCACAAGAAAGATCCAAAACAGATCATTTACTCAAGAAGCAGTACCAGAAGCTATTGTTTGTTTTGAAGAATGAATCAACATGCTCTGTTGAGTATTTTCACTCTTTGGGAGAAGCCAGAACTGTTCACTGAATTTTATTAGTAAATTTAAAAAAATATATTGTCCCTTCTTCCATATCATAAATCTATCTACTTATATACACCAAGATTCTCTTTTGATCAATACATTGATGAGATGAGGCAAAATAGTTTGTGTGAACAAAAGAAGTGGAGAGATAGACAGAGAAAAAGAGAGAGTGGGACTCTAGCCACTGCAAACAAACTCCAGATGCATGTGCCACTTTGTGCACCGGGCTGTTCATGGGCACTGGGGAATGGGGAAAAAAAATCCACATAAAAAGCAGAGTGGTGAATGTCAGAATAGTGCCACTCAGAAACAGTGATTCACTTACATTTAGTCTTTCCATCTTCTTTCAAAGGCAATATTTAAAATTACCTTAAAATCTTAAATGCTCTATCTGCACTCTATTCCCTTCCTATAATGATTCAGATCCATTATGACTGAGTGCTCATCAGATTACCAAGCAAAGAGACAGATAAAGGCATGCAAGAACACCTCACCAACTGCACCATTCTGTGAACACATTTGAAAGTTAATGGGAAAAAGATCCTATTGTTTTAGACTGACAAAACATCTGCCTTAGGAAAGAAGACCAAAAGTTGGACAAATCATGTTTTCACTTTTTAAATAGAAAGATTATAAAACAAGAGTTCTTTAAACTACAAACAATATGCTGACTAATAATTTATTAGTAATAAAACAAAACCAAAAAAAAGGCTGGGGCTGGAGAGATGGCTCAGCGGTTAAGGTGCTTGCCTGAAAAGCTTGATGACCAAAGCTCCATTCCCCAGTGCCCATGAACAGCCAGGTGCACAAAGTGGCGCATGCATCTGAAGTTTGTTTGCAATGGCTGGAGGTCCATTCTCTCTCTTTCTCCATCTATCACTCTGTGCTTACAAATATATAAATAATTTTTTTAAAAAACCCTGCTACTCCCCTAAAATTAGTGTATATTCTCACTACACTGGGTACCCCTGAGCGGTACACACCTGAGGCATACTAGTACCTTGAAACCTACACCACACATCAACAAAGTGACGACTACACAGGCACTCTGAAGAATTATAGAAAATGTAACTCACATCTCCCAATACTGTGTGAAAGTTGATGATGTCTATAAGCTCTCTAGTGAATGATATCACTCAATTCAAAGGTACCTTAACTTGTAAAAGGGACTTAAGCTTCTCCAAACGTAGATAGCAATTAATGAGAATCTTGCTTTATCCTGAAACACTAATGTGATGGTTAAGCTTTGTTGTCAACTTGACCTTTCAAGTAATCTTGGGTGGGTCTCCGAGGATGTTTACAGGAAGGCAGCCTCTCAGCAAGGGGCAAGAAGTAAACATCCTTTCCTGTGTAGGCAGTGCAGGAAAGAAATTCCAGAGACTCAGGAAGCCATTAAGTCTGGAATAGGGCTGCAATACCCACCTTAAGGCTATAAAAAGGAGAAGAAAGTCTCTTTGGCTCCCCTGCCTGCTTCCTATTCTGTGTGTGTGGTGTTGGTGATGGGTTTTTCTCTCTCTGCTAGGACCTGTGAAGAGGGCCAGCCTCTTTTGCTGTTACAGAACTTCCGCTAAACCTGTAGATTCAATAAATACTTTCCTCCCAAAAATTGTGCCTGGTTTGAAGATTCATCCCAGAGGCCTGTGGCTGACTGCCACAACCAACAAAACCAAACCAGTCAGAAGCTACAACCTCAGAGAAAGGTGCTTATTTATAAACCATGTTCTGGGCAGGAAGAGCTGGTCCAGAGGTAGCAGAGGGAGGCTCTTCCAAAGAGGAAAGGAGGTCCACCCAGATTAAGAACTGTGAGCCAGGGACTCTTTCCACACTTCTTTGAATTCACTCACACAGGCAGAAAATAAAATTAACATCAAAAATTTCTCCTTCTTGGTATCTTTACCTATATTACCACTCAGCTTTTAGCGTTTATCTGCCTTTACCTAACAGTATAACATTACACAAGTACAAAAAAGGAAAACTTACCGAGAATAACTTAGGTATGAAGCTTGACGATGAATCTCTTCTGGATCTATTTCTACAGGATTGATTACAGCTAGTTGATCAATAGACCATCTAAATTCTCCTGGAGTCTTAACAAAAGAAAGCAAAGTTACTAAAATACTTCATCAAAATGCTACCCAATGTCACCTTCAAAAATGTGGATGATCTAAAGAGCATCTTAGAACTTTTATTTTCAAATTTGAGCTTATTACTAAATTAAATGGTAAATGGAAATCAAATGATACTAAGTCAGCTTATTCCACTATACCTCTTAAAATATAAAAACTGTGGCCTGGGGAGACAGCTCAGTCAGCTAAGTGCCTGCCTAGCAAACATGAGCTTGATGCCCAGTACCTACATAGAAATGTGGGGTGTGTTGATGTGCACTTGTCATCCCAGCACTAGGGAGGCAGAGACAGGAGGATCCCTGGGGAATCCCTGGACAATCAGCATAGCCAAGATGTCCAACTCAAGCTCAGTAAGAGATCTTGTCTCAAAAATTGTGCAGCTAGAGATCATAGGGAATAGGTTGTTTTTTGGCTTCCTCACACACAGATGTGCATAAAAAAATTAAAAGCTTACAATTGAGTGATTTGAATTGTATACTTAAAAAAAAAAAGAAGGGAGTACTAGTTACATGGGAGTAAGAAGTTGTGGGTGCTGATGCACAGTAGGATGATGATGCAGAATGATACAGCACTGAACATTTCAAAATACTGTGGTTCTGAATGTTTTCACTGTAAATAATATTTGAAGAAAGATGTTAATTCTCAATGATACATTACTCAATGCATACATGTATTGAAAACATTGCCTGCTACCTCATAAATATATACAATTTTATTTTAATAGCAATTAAAAATATTTTTATAAAGAAAAATTCTAATTAAAACTTTTCTTTAAGCTGAAGCAGGAGAAGTGACATGTGTTTGAGGCTAGCCTGGGCTACAGAGTTCCAGGTCATCCTTGGCTAGAAAGAGACCTTACCTCAAAACAAGCAAGCAAAAAAATAATTATATATATACACATACACATATATTTTAAGCAGGGTATCACTCTAGCCCAGGCTCACCTGGAACTCACTCTGTAGCCTCGACCTACCTTGAACTCAAGGCAATCCTCTTACCTCGGCCTCCAAATTCTGAGATTAAAGGCATGTGCCACCACACCTGGCAATAAAACCCTTTTCTATCTATTATCAGGGCAATTATAATTTATAATAAACACTACAATTTAAAAAGCACATTGCTGGGCTGGGTAAGAATGTCAGTTGGTAGAGTGCCTTCTCTAACAAACAGAAAACCTAGGTTCAAGCTGGGTGTGATGGCACACGCCTTTAATCCCAGCACTCAGGAGGCAGAAGAAGGACGATCGCTGTGAGTTTGAGGCCAACCTGAGACTATAGAGTGAATTCAAGGTCAGCCTGGGCTGAAGTGAGACCCTACCTCGAAAAACCCAAAAAAAAAAGAAAGAAAAGAAAAAGAAAACCCAGGTTCAATCCTCAGCACTGCATAAACCAGGCATGGTGGCACACAGCTGCAACCCTAGTACTCCGGGAGGTAAAGGCAGGAGGATCAGAAGTTCAGGAACATACTTGGCTTCATATGGAGTCAAGAGGCTAACCTGTATATTAAAACAAAATGCACTGATATAGCCCATGATATGTTGTCTCTTATGGTATAAAAGATTCTTAGATCTAAAGTTATTTGCAATGACTTCCATTTAAAATCTCTTGTAAACATATGACTTACTGGTATTTTTGTGGATTTGAAAACAGAAGGACTGGCAAGGGTCTGTTCATGGAGATTAGAATAATCGCTAGGACTTTCAAACGGATTTAAAACCGAGATCCTTCCTGGAGTTTCTGGTGTTATCTGCATTCTTAATTCATGTACATCTCCCATATCCCAGAAATCAAGCTTGGAAAAAAAAATGAGAAGCATACACATTAAAATACTAAAGTATCACAGATGTTAATCCTGATGATAAAAATGTATTCCACAAACATTCTACAAGAGTTAACTCCAAACCTAATCCTCTGAGGGCTACTGTATAGTTTACAATTTGTATGTAAACGTGTATGTGTGTACATATACATACACATGCATACACACACGACCTGGAAAGGTAAGGTATTTGCTGCTATCATCTGGGGCAGAATCAACAGGGCAGTCAACCGATTATGAATGGCTCACCGCCTCTGAGTGTTACTCTAGGCTCAGGTCCCGTTCCAACCACGCGATCTCGGTTACTAGCTTTCCATCCGCGGCGTCGAGAGCAGCGTGACGGCCGGGGCTCGGGCGTTTACCGCCACGGGAGGGAGGCAAGCCCGGAAACGTCCCACTTTCCCCCCAAATCCTCCCCTGCCTGGTCCCCAGGATAGAGATGTGCAGGCCGAGAAAGGTCGGAGGAGAGCCGAGGAGGTCCCGCAGCCCCGCCGCGGTTCCGTCCGTCCGTCCCCGCAGGCAGGCCGGCCGGCCGGGGTCTCCCGGCGGGACGCGGAGCCACCGAGGACATACGTACCCGCGATCACCCCGGGGGCCAGGCCAGCTCGCATGTCAAGCTGACTCTTTAACTCCCCGCTTCCCCACCGCTCCGGACCAACCAGAGCACGGGCGGCCGACCGACCAATGGCGAGCCATCGCCGTCCGCGAATCAGCCAATGGCGTCGAGGCGGACAGCTTGATTGGAACGCCGGCTCCTCGCTCTGCGTTCGCCGGGGTCCGAGGCTCCAAATTCAAATCGACGCAGTCGCGGCGTGCGCGGGGCGGGGCCGGGGCGGCGTGCGTGCGTGCGTGCGCGCGCGCGCCCGGGCTGGGGGTGGCGGAGGCCGGCCGGGCTCTTCTCCTGCCTCCTCGGCTTCCGTCATGGCGAGCGGCGGCGGCGGCGGGGCGGCGACGGCGGCGAACCTGAACGCGGTGAGGGAGACGATGGACGGTGAGTACCCGCGGCGCTGCGCGGACCGGGCTTCGGGCTCCCCGGCCCGGGGCCGTGTCGGAGGAACCCCGCGGGCTCCCCCGGGTGCTCCCCGGCGACATCGCCCCAGCGCCGCCCAACGGACTGGCCGGGCCCCACGGTGCGCACGAGCGCGGAGGAAGACGGGGCCCCGCGCCCGGGTCGGCGATGGGCTGCAGCCCGCGCTCGCTCGCTCGGTCCCGGCCCGGTGCGCCCCGATCACCGCGGGTGCGACCGGATCGCCGCAGGTGCGCGGGTTCCTCTCCCAAGGCATCCATCAGCTGTCATCGCGTTGGCCCACACCTTTCCACGTCTTCCTTTTACGCGTTTCCATCTCTGTACGATTTATGTGTTGACAAGGATGGTTCCCCCAATAGCCTCCACCTCTCTTAATGTAACCCGCTCTGCTTCTTATATTAGCCCACTGCTCGAGCTTGCTGGAATTTCCTGCACTCGTCACTGCTTCCCTGTTTAAAGAACCACAATGTGGGAGCCTTTACAGTGTGTTTTTTTAAAATCCAACTAGGATTTATTTATTGAGCTATTTTTCTGAGATTTCTGGTCTTAATATTGTATCCAGCCTGTTTTTTCCTCCTAGATGGCTGACCACTTCTTACTTTTATTTGGTAAAGTGGATTTGTGCACACAAGATGTTTATATCTACATAACAATATGGTTGTCCATCTTTCTTTTGAAACAAGTGGGATTGTGTACACAAGATGTTTATATCTATATAACAATATGGTTGTCTATTTTTCCTTTGAAAAGAATGTGGTTTTGTATATATGTGTGTGTGTGTATATATATATATATATATATATATATATATATATATATATATATATATATTTGGGGGATTTCTGTTTTGAGGCAGGATCTCACTACGCAGTGCAGGCTGGCCTCAAACTCTCCTGATCCTGTGCGTGCCAGTGAGCACAAGACCTTTCTTCCACAATCTTCCTATGCTTATCATCTTCGTATCATAAGATCTCATTGAATGAAAACTCTTAGGCCTGGTAGAACTGCTGATGTACACATGAATGGGAGGTTCACATCATTGCTGCATCATCATCCTCTGTGAGTTGAATTTGGTGGGAAATTAAGATTATCAAGAGTGTAAGCATGGCTGGGTGTGGCCTTTAATCCTAGCACTCTGGAGGCTGAGCTGGGAGGATCCATGTGAGTTTGAGGCCAGCCTGGGACTACAGAGTGAGTTCAGGGTCAGCCTGGGTTAGAGTGAGACTCTGCCTTAAAACAAGAGAAAGAGGAGAGAGAGAAAATAAAAGGAAGTAAACATTTTTAAATTTACTTACTTGCATGGGTGGGGGGGTATTGGTGCACTATGCTCTTTTGCTGCTGCAAATGAATGCCTGCCCATCTGTGCATGGGTGGCTGGGAAATTGAGCCTGGGCTGGCACTTCAAGTGCCTTCAACCGCTGAGCCATCATCCCCTTAGCCCCAGAGGAGATTTTGTTTGTTTGGGTTTTTTGAGGTAGGGTCTCACTCTAGCCCATAGTCTCAGGCTGGCCTTGAACTCACAGTGATCTTTTTAACCTCTGCCCCCTGAGTGCTGGGAACAAAAATTGTAAGAAGCCGGGTGTGGTGGCCCACGCCTTTAATCCCAGCACTCCAGAGGCAGAGGTAGGAGGATCACCATGAGTTCAAGACCACCCTGAGACTACATAGTGAATTCCTGGGCTAGAATGAGACCCTACCTCGAAAAACCAAAAAAAAAAAAAATTGTAGGAAAACATAGGGCCTTTTATTTAAATCAATCCGTGAGAATTGGTTTGTGATGTTTCAGAGCTTTTGGGGGCACATTTCTCCCTGTAATAGATTTTGTCCCCCATCCTTCAAGACGTGGTATGTTCCTCTTCATCTCCATCCTTCCTGTCAGTCTTAGCAGTGATTGAAACTTCCAGTGGTCATCAAGGATTACAGAACTCAGCTGTTAAATTTTTCATTTTAACTAATATGAGTGGACTTTGTTATAGACAAATTACACCCAGGTTCTCAAAAGTAGGCTTCACAGTTTATCCGAACCCTTACCCTGAAGGGAATCCGATCTGTCTAGGTCCTCGTTTAGTAGATCTGTGGGATAAGGTATTCTACTCTCATTCTTAGGTCCTCAGCATTCTCTTCCAACAGTTCCTCTTACAATTGTGGTCCCTGTCAATTACCCCATCTCCTTCCATATAATCTTTCTATAACTTTTCTCTTTCTGGTCTCCCCCACACACAGGTAGGGTCTCACTCTAGCCCAGCTGACCTGGAATTCATTATGTAGTCTCAGGCTGGTCTTAAACTCACAGCAATCATACCTCTGCCTCTGGCGTGCTGGGATTAAAGGCGTATGCCACCACACTCAGCCACATAATCTTTCTAATTTTAATTTTACTAATAGTAATTGTATTTTTGACAAGTGCTCCTTCCCAGAGGCTTCAGTGCAGGAATCACCTTTATATCTCAGGAAATCAGCTTGCAAAAATGCATTGTCGGGGCTGGAGAGATGCCTCAGCGGTTAAGGCACGTGCTTCCAGTGCCTAAGGCCCTGGGTTCAATTCCCCAGGACCCACATAAGCCAGACCCACAAGGTGGTGGCCCTGGTGCTCTCTCTGTGTCTCTGTCTCTATCTCTGTGCTTGGAAATGAATAAATAAAATATTTTTTTAAAATGCATTGTCGGAAAAGAGTTCTTTGAATAACCAGTTGCTCGTTTGAGAAGGAAACCTGGGGGTCCGCCTCATTTTTCTAATACCTCTACTACCTCCTATTCACAAAGTCCTCAAAATTCTTCACTCGTTTCATATTTGATCCCTTTTTCCCCTGGATATGTCATCTATCAGTCTTTTGCCAAAATTGTAACATAGCTAGATTCCACATCACATATGCTCCAGCCTTTTTCAAAATCCAAAACATATTCATAAACCTGTACAAATACAACTCCTGTTTTATATCTTCCAATAGCTGCCTGTTCTAAAATTTTTATCCTTTTCTTTTTATTTTTCTTTTGGCTTTTTGAGTTAGGGAGCCCCAGCTGGCCTGGAATTCACTATATAGTCTCAGGCTGGCCTTGAACTCAAGGCAATTTTCTTACCTCTGCCTCCCAAGTGCTAGGATCAAAGGTGTACACCACACCTGGCCTGGCTCTAAAATCTGTTTCTTTAATTTTTTTATTCATTTATTATTTAGAGAGAGAGAGAGAATGGGCACACCAGGGCCTTCAGCCACTGCAGACAAACTCCAGACGCATGCGTTACCTTGTATGTCTGGCTTTACATGGATACTGGGGAATTGAATTCAGGTCATTCTGCATTACAGGCAAGCACCATAACTACTGACCAATCTCCAGCCCTCTAACATCTTTTAGTAGGGCCTTAATGATTTTATATTTCTCCCTGTTCCCGGTTTTATATATACCCACTTATTCCCTTAACATTGGGTTCACACTGGCTGCTCACATCTGTGACTTTCAAGTTACAAGATGTGTTTTTGGTATCGCTCTACTGCTTCAGGTTGGTTTCTGCTCATACTTGAAATCCACAATCAATCATCAGTTCTTCAGACAAGTCTTTGTCAAACATTGTGTCCTTTGTAGGGTGGTATGTTGCCATTGTAATTTGCTGCAGAAGTATGCTACTCTTTTCCTTTACTCTGCTTAGAATGTGAAGGAGTTTCAGTGTTTTATATTGCTACTGCAGAATACTTGAGACTTAGTTATAGGGAGCAGGACTTTTTTTACACAATACTGGCTGCTTGGGAAGTCCAAGGTTAAGGGGCATGTTCTGTATTGTCTCCTGGTGAAAGGTGAATGGACAAGAGCATGCATGCACAAGGAAGGAAGGGGATATAAGAACAAATTCATTCTAGTATCCACTTTCCTCCCTGTAATGGTGTCCATTCATAATAATTACCTCTTAAATGTCTCAATTCTCAACCTTGTTACTTTGAGGATTATATTTCATAACGCATTTACTTGGAGGAATGTATTTGCTCCTTAGTAGTCAGTTATTTGATTTCTATCTCTCCTAGACTGTAATGTGTCTGAGGTCTGGGATCAGTCTGTTTTGTTCACAGTTACCTTTCCAGGACGAGCAGATAGGCACAACATATATAGCTACCAGTTACAGAGTAAAACTTAAGGAAATAGATATTGGTTACAGTTTGTGGGGGGTACCATGTAAATAGCAATGTCAGGTTTTTTTTTTTTTAAAAAAAGATAAATTCTAAAATTGAGATGCTTTTGATGGGCTCAAAAGATGGCATGGAATTATGTGATATGCAGGGGAGAGGGAAGGATGTGGAGATTTGAAGTAAGGAGTGAGCATTGTGGTTGGAGGTGAGGATCTGCATGCGGAGAACAAACTGGACAGGAGCCACTGTCAGGGACAGTGAGTGGTGATGAGAAGAAGTTGGAGCAGGGTCTGAATGTGTGTGCTAGTTCTCTGTTACACAAACAAACCCCCACCATGACTTGTAATCCTAGGGGTTGGCCAGGCTCAAAGAGGGCCTCTCACATGTCCCCGTTAGTCAAGTCATCTCAGAACCTCCCACTTCTGAAGTGCCGGATATGTATCTGTCTGCTGGGCTCTTAGCAGAGGCCTGTGAACCCAGGAACACACTTGGTTGCTGGATTTAAAGGGAGGGTGTCTCAGGCTTATAGACTTGAGAGGGAACTCCATGATGACAGAGAAGACAATGGCATGTGCAGGGGATGGACATTACCTCTGCCACAGCACTGCAGACAGTGGCAGAAAGGTGTGCCAAAAACTGGCAAGGGGAAGATAGCCATAAGCCCGCCCCTAACAAGTTACCAATACCCAAACTGCTATCAGCTGGGGATTGAGCATTCAGAACACATTCATTTGTGGGGGATAACTGGATCTAACCATCACAATTAAAAAGAACTATATGAAACCAAAATCATATCTAAATGCATCTCAATAAAATACCTGCTTTCACTGCTTTTTGAAAATACTAACTTATTTGGCAAGTGGCACAGGATAAGGAAAGAAAAGGACTTTTTAAAAGAAAGTGATATTTGTTGATAAAAGATGAATTGACTAGAAAAATAAGAGAATTTTTTAAAATGTTAGAAACCTCAATAGGATTTGTTATGATGTCTGGCTATAAAAAAATTTTAAAAGCAATCATAGACAATACAAGAGTGAAGGAGAATCCCTTATGAAAACAATCAAAGGAAAGTGAGGAACATGGCCCAAATTTTCTACTCCAGGAAATAAAATGATAGGAAATGATACTAAATTATTAACATAGCCATGTTCACAGATGAGGAAAGAAAGTCTCACATGCACATGACAAGACAAAAATGAAAAGCCAGGTGTGGTGGTGCAGGCCTTTAATACCTGCACTCAGAGAGAGAGGGGG